>JBAMBO010003838.1:0-137495 GCA_037044535.1 Lordiphosa magnipectinata
CAATACGCGAACCTCCTCTCCAAAAAAAGAAAAGATACTATCAAACAAGGCAGCAAGTCTCTTAATATTCGAATGGTGTTCGCTTCGGGACTCGAGACCGCGAATTTCTTGTGGTGCGATACATAGTTGAGATAAAAAATTGTAAAAACTGTTCTTTAAAGTAGAATGTATTTGATTTTGATTATATTTTTAAGTACTAAATTTGTAAAATTGAAAAAAAATTGTTTTTGAATTGTAAATAAAAAACTTAAAAAAAAAATTGTTTGTATATTTTCCCGACATTGGAAGAAGATTTTTTAAAATTCAACTATTATATTTTAAATAGTTTATTTGAACTTAAACACCGCCGCCCTTCATTTTCCGACTTTGCTAGTGGATTTCCAAAATTGGAGAATAGTTTTCCATTTGCTTAAATTTCATTTAGATCGGCTAGAACAGGGGTGCCCAGAATGAGCTTACGGCCGCGTGAAAACAAATGCAAATGCACAAAATATATTTCAAGCAATAACAAGAAAGAGAAACCCGAGTTTTGTTTGTGTGTGTGTGTGTGCAACGCCGTGAAAGCGTTACTGCGAGCGCTAACTACACACAAGCAACATTGAACGCATTCACCAGCAATCTAACATTAATCATCAATCAACAAAAAAGTGTTTGGCTGTTGGTGAACGTATTTGATAGAATTTTCAGGCAACAAAGTTATCGATAAACATATTTTGGTTGACGGAAGTTTTGAATTTTTGACAAGAAATAGATTAATAAAATGTAGAACAGACTATTCAATTTATACGACCGTCGTCAATAAAAACTGCTCCTGGAATCCCCTTGAATTTTACTCAAAACTTTGTTAGCCATTTTGTGTTTCTTGTAAGCCCGGCGAGAATGTACACACTAAACTCGAATATCTTATGGGCAGATCTTATTTCTATGTCAATATGGTCTTTTTTTTTTGTTTTTTTTTTGTATTTGTTTATTAGTATAAATTCTTAAACCTATTTTTTACCCTAGTAAACAATGGTTTACAATATTAATTCGTACCTTGTCCCTTCGTGGGCTCTCTTGTACACTTAAATAATTAGCCCTGTCAAATACAACTTCAACTTTATCTGAGTTAGTCATTGATATGGAAACTAAGTTACCATCATTTGAAACCCATTTTTTTGTAAAAAGAGCTCAGCAAAAATATTTTGAGCAATCAAAAATGATCTTAAAACCTTCCGAGCTCGTTCTTCAAATTGATTTTGCCGAGAACTATAGGTTGACATACCAAAACGAAATACAAAGTGCGCATTTCAGCTACCGCCGTGTAACAATTTTTACCTGCGTAGCTTGGTTGGCTGGTGCTTCACAGTCGTTTGAGGTTATAAGCGATAAACCTACGCATAATAAACATGACGTATTTAATTTTGTTTTATGCCTTTTAACCGAAATTAAAAAAATGTATGGGCATTTTTCAAAGATTTTAATATTTTCTTGCTTGACAGCTTTCTAGCTTGACTGACATAATTCAACAAATTGGATGTTCTAGTGCTAGTTCTCACGGAAAGGGAGCCGTTGATGGAGTTGGAGCCGTTATTAAAAGAAAAGTGTGGCAAATAACCAAATCAAAAAACGTTGTTTTACGCGAAGCACAGTCGTTTTATCAATGTGCAGAAAACAACATAAATGCAATTAAAATGTATTTTATGCCATCTGATAAAATTGAAAGTTTATCTTTAAATTATAAGTTGGACGAAAAATGGAAGGAAGTGAAAAGCATTCCAGGTATATCCCAGTTGCATTCATTTTGTTGCGATGGCCAACAGGTAGCAGGAGGATTAAAAAAAACCTTATTCGACATTAGAAATAGTATTCTTAATTATGCTACTTTCTGTTCTTTGTTTTTATATAAGATGAATATACTTATTTTTGTTTTTCTTTATTGAAGATATTTGTTAAGTTTATGATTTTTGTTGTGAAAATAAATATATTGAAATTATTAAAAATCATTGATAGTATCTAATTCATGTCTTATTACCTAAAAAGGTAAAAAATAAACATAAAAAGTATGATGGAACAAACTGTGATTAAAATTAAATATAAAATAAACTACTTAATATTTTTGAATCAATTATAAAAAACATTTTTAAGGTACATCAATGCATAATATTTTAAAATTAGTCGCATTAAAATATTACATCAGGTTTCGCTGAAATCAGTGTTTGAACTGTTCGACTTAAAAGCGACTTCTGTTTTTGTCGCATGCGAATGCATTGGTTTTGTTGTAATTATCTTGAAAACGAACAGTTGCCCAAAATCAACTTTAGCACCAATTATAGTGCTAATCAAGAGCAATACGTTTCGCCTTTTGTCAAAATAAAATAGTGTTTTGGCATATGTTTTTCTTCACTTTGAATGCGTACGAATGTCGCATTCGACATTTGAGAAATGCCCATATCTGATATAATGACATATCGACTTTTTTACAAAAATATCGATATTTAGATATGGGTATTTTAAAGTGCAATAGAAGTTAAAATTAAAATAAGATTTTTTTTTCTTTTGTTACTTTAACTTATAGCACGTTCGAAGCACTTTATTTAGTGGTAAAGTAGAGAGCACAACTAGTGCTGGTTCCAAGATAAAGCCAATTAAAAAGCGATTCACACGCGACTAAAAATGGAAGTGGTGTTTTTGGCCATCAATATAAAAGCAAAACTCAGCTAAAACTGACAAAAAAGTTTTGTATTGTTGAATAATTTAACTGTATACTAAAATTTATTTGAACGAAAAATTTTGATTCTAAAATATGATTCGATACGTGACTTTGCGAACGCGACACTTTTTTCCATCATGATATTTATGTAGTTTCTGTTGTAATGCTAACCAAAAACTTACGGTCAATTGCAATCACATAGTTTCTCATGGTTTCTAATGCATTCTTTTATAACCCTTTGTACCCTCAGAAAGATTTTAGGTAGCAGAAGTAAGTGCAATCTAAAGACACTTTTATCAAAAAAAAAAAAAAGTGCATTATTAATGTCCAAATTAGAAAAATCGCGATAGCGCGGCAGTGAAACCCAATATTTTGAAATGGGTTATAAATAAATGTAAGATTGGCTTACATTAGTTAAATTTAATTGTTTCCCCTTTGACAGTTGATAAAACAGAGTGTTTTTAAGCACTTTTAAGTTTTAGGTCTTGGTGGACCTTTTGGCGGAAACGCCCATATATCCCTAGCTTAAAATCAATTTAAAAATAAATATGGGCGGGACGTTTGTAATATCCTTGTTCCACTGGCGAACATTTAATCACATTTTCGAAAAGTGAATTTTCCTTGTTCCACTGACGAATGTTGTTCACGACAACAAAGAACAGCTGATTGAATTGCTATGTCTGCAATTGTAAATCCAATTTAGCCATCCACATGTCAAGCAGCATGCCCTCCTGGCAGTCCCACCACGACAAAGGTAGTTTGTGGGATTTATACATAAGAAATATTACTGCATTTTAACATTCTAAAACAAAGAATGGAACAATTGCCGCTTGCCTCGGCCATGTACATCTCATGGGCATAGTCGGTTTCCAATGAAGGGGGTCCAAACAGTTCTGCCACTGTTCTAAACTCCCACTCACTGAGCTAAGACCCTCTCCGACCATGGCAACGCCATTGACAGAGCAGCTGTTCCTCTTGGGCAGTTCGATAGCATATCGATAGGAAATCTAGCCTTTTAGCGGAAAATAGCTATATGTCGTGACAGTAGCTAGATCATCCATGACAGTGAATTGATCATCCATCGCGGATGATCTACCGAATGGACATTCATCTCTTATGAGGAAATACACAGAAATTAGATCATCCAGCGGATGACCTCTAGAATGTGCCTGTGGAACTAGGGAATAAGATAAAATGTTTTAAAAAAATATGAAAATATTGGATTTTTAAAAAGATTGCTTTATACTTGGGTAGCAGTAAAGTAGCACGCCAATTAGCAAAAACAATGGGCGTGTTCAGCAGAGTAATTGACCCCTGAGCAGGTATCGCCAAAAAATTATGCATCAAATAGTTTCTGCTGAACGAAGTGCTACATTTTTAACAACGCCCCGAGGCGATGAATTTTGAAAAGGCGGCGTAGACACATTAGCGCTAGTCTAGGAAGTCACAATTAGGCTTAATTATATTTTAGAATTTATTATAGTTATTTACAGCCAATAAAAAAAAGCTTACCTTTTGTAATCAATGCACAAAATTCGCATATTGTTACCGATAGCATGCCTATCGATACACAATTACTGTTGGTGGGAGCAGTATCACTTCAAAGTAGCATACTATTTCTTCGATACATGCTCCTCTATCTTGATACTTCAAATTGGCTATCATGATACCGCATCACTCGATTAAAGTAGAAGGATCAGTGAAAATTTGATCAGGGAGCAAGTTGTTCTGCTAAACAAGCCCAATGACATATGTACATCGATCATAAGCATTTAAAGATTTAAACAAAAATATGTGCTGGCGTGACGTTACAAAAAACGGAAGTGGGTTTTGACTTGTTTTAGAAAATTGCCAAACTCTGCGAATTGGGCAAAGCTTTATGCATAAAATTTTTTTTAGTAGGATTTGATATAATTCAAGTTTATTTTCCAGGTAATTTTACTCAAAAATATTTTCTCAATTTTTTTTTATTTGCGTAATCATCTGACGAGACGTGAATGCCTCGGTTTCTTGCAATTATATTAAAGAATCAAATTTAGCTCCAATTATAGGGTTAGTTAAGAGTTATAAGTTAAGCCAAAGGCTCTAGAACTCATGGTCTTTGGTTAAGCCTATTGTCAAAATAAAAATTCCGTTTTAATTTGAGTTTTTTTATACTCTGTAACAAGGCATACTAAACTAGGTAGTCGCACTCGCTCTCTCATAGCTTCTTATAAAAATACAAAAGAGAGCGAGAGCAAGATAGTAATGAATTTCTGTACTCGCTTGTATGGAGACAGCAAAAACACGAAAAGTCTCAAACAAAACTAAGAGGCAGAACACAAAAAATTCGTCCGCGGAGATGCGTCGCTCGCAACTGTTGTTTACAGACTGACATTTAAGAAGCAAGCAAAGAGAGCGAGAGAGCGAGTTCGGTTACCTAGTTAAGTATGCCTTGCTCTATACCAAAGGTACACAGAGTATATGTAAGTATTAAGTTTTAACAAAAGTATATAACAGGGAGAAGAAATCAATTCCGACCCTATAAAGTATATATATTCTTGATCAGTATCAACAGTCGAGTCAATAAAGGCATGTCCGTCTGTCCGTCCGCATGAAAGAAGAGATCTCAGAGATGGTAAGAGATAGAGGTTTGATATGTATGGGACATATTTTACTTTTACTTGCAGGCAGATCAAGTTTATTTTCAATTTTGGCTACGCTCCCTGCCTCCCCCGCAATCAAAAAAGCGTTATATTTCCCACAGATTTGAAGAAATATGGTTTGTACCTTCTAAAGAAGTAAGGTTTAGCAATCAAGGTTATTTATCAATTGCCGAAGAAATGATAAAGATCGAAAGAACTATACTCAAGTTATGACCAAAAGAAAGTTCGCTCTCGCAGCGCCACTGTAGTGGCTCCATCTATTGTTCAAGTTATGACCAAAAGAAAGTTCGCTGCCATAACACAGCAGCAGTGCTGCCACTGCAGGTACAGAGTATATTACAGTCGGGCTTAACTGACGTTTTTACTTGTTTTACTTTAAATGTTTTTGGTGGACACGTTCGACAAAATGAAAATTTAGGAAAAATCTGCATATTTCAAAATTCATTCACTGCGATTTTTTTGCATGAAAATCGTTTATAATTCGCGATCTATAGACGGATTTTTTTTATAATTTTCTGAGAGAAGGCCGGTACATCAGGCAATTGCCCTGCTTTGGCAGGTTTGGCAGTATGTTTTTGCATGTTAATTTCAGGCTGAATATTTATTTCACAAATCAAAGATAGAATTTAGCATTAAATATTTAATTTAGTTGTAACAAGAATTTGTATATTGCTCCACAGGTAACATCCGATCCAGCTATTGCCGCAGTCTAGGCAGCTTTGCCACCATATATTGATGCCAAAACTTAGCATTGAAATTGGTCTAGACCAAAATTGTCTTTGTAATCATATCATGACCAGTACGATTGTGTTTATAGATTAATTTGATCAGAAATATGGGATAGACCAGTGAAATTATCATAATTTTGAACAAGGCACGCACAAATGCAAGCTCCACCTTGGTAGGAAAGAGCAAGGCTCGGAAGGGTTTCCTTTGAGGATGCAAGGGTAGCACCGCCTCGACGTAATAAACTCGAATATCCATCAGAAACTTTCCGGGAGTCTCTCCATTAAACCAAACTGTCCAAAAGTTGTGATAGCAGCAGTATACCAGTTTGGAAATCACCTCAATTATAAGCAATTTGTTGGAGATTGCCAAAAAGCCCATGATCTTTTCGAAAAAGCAACCAACGATGCTCTTCTCTTGCAGCTCTTGCCATATCCAATCCCTGTTTAAGTCTATATTAAACGTAAGCAGTATGCAAAACAATATGAGTTTTAAGTTGAGCAAGATTAAAAGGTTGATGGCCTCGGCCACGACGCGTTTCCAGAAGGGAGCTACCACATACTCGAAGCCACCCACCCGAAGCGAAATATTCCTCCTCTGTTGACATCACGGTTTTGGAAGCTGAATTGAGAGTTGGATTTCGACTTCGAACTGAATAAAAATTAATAAAAATTCGTTTTCGCCTGCACGTTCCTTCCAGCTGTGCTGCTTGATCTAGAATGAATTCAAGTGCCGAAAATTGCTACCTTTCAAGTCTCAAAATTTGAAGCACTTTCATAGCCTACTTTTGTTGGTTATTCCCCATTATTAATATTTACAAAACTTAGCCTGAAACTGATTTTTAAACAATCAAAAAAAATTTTCCATGAATTTTGAGAAATTTGCATTATTTTTAAAATTGCCCTGATATTTAGCAAAAATTTTAATAAAAAGAAAAAGGTTTCTAGAAAAAAGATTTCTAAAAACATAGAGATTTTTCTGATAACTGGGGCACACTTTTCTAAAATCACTTTCTTAAAACTAGGGCAAAATTTTCCTTTGACTTTAGAGTAAAACCGTCCTTAAATGACTGTTGCAATTTCTTAAAAACAGGAAAGATTTTCTGGAAGTAATTATGTAAAAAAAAATGGCGATCGTAGCTATTATTTTTAGAAAAAAAGGGTGTTGAATATATGGAATTTTTCTAAGAAAACAGTCGAATGTAAAAAAATTGCCAACCAGCTAAAATAGCTAAAAAAAACAACATCTAACTGTAGCGAGAATTAGCTAAAATCAACTCTGTTGGTCAGAGAGAAAATAGATAAAGAGAGACGGATGCTTTTAAACAACGGTTGTTCTGTTCCTTTTGCGCAGCAGCGTCGGGTTTCGCGCCTTAATATTTAGTTGTACGCAGCCGTGTAAGCAAAATGGATGCCTTACTGACTAAATTAAATGGGCAATCGTTGTGTTCAACTATTTCTGGTAAAGCTTGCTACGGAGATACTTGCCAAATGTGTGCGAAATCTCTGCACATTATTTCGTCGATAGCAAGTGCGAAATAATGCACTCATCTCTAGTTGTTTTGTATGCAAATTTGACTTAGCGGGAAAATTTAAATTAATTAACAGCGAAAACTTGTGGTGGCCTCCAATGTTGCAATAGTTGCTACAATAGCTTTCTGTGATTTGTAAGAAGCGGCAATGAAGGCAATTAGGGTTCGACAGTGTTTGGTTAATCCTTATTTGTAGTAAATATCTTAGAGGTGGCAGATGTAAAACGAAAAAAACCTAAATTGCGAATAATTAAATAATTTCATCATGACCTTTATTTGTAATAGGCAAATGGGGCTTTGTGGACACGACTAGGGAAGAGGCTGAATCGACTGATTGGTCCATAGCATCTCGTTGTTATGTACTTATAATGGAACGGCATAGATTAGAATATATCCCAAGTTCGACCATTAAAAAGTTGTGCAGCTCATCCGTTTGACATACCCGTCGCCGTCGTCCACAATTGAATTACTTAGAGCTGGGCCAAAGTTCCTCATCATCAGCCATATTGTACGAGGAGCTATGGATTCTGTAAAAGACCATTCAAAATGGTTGTTAATAAAAATGACACTAGCACGTATAAAACTTTCTTGGACCAACAAGTCTGGCAAACGCGAAATTTATGGAGCTTACTCAACTACTGATGAGCGTCTCTCTGAGATGCGTTTGTTTCCACCCTTGGCGTGCTTAGCACTACGGCAGCGTAAGCTGTCCTTCAATGAAGCCCAAGCCGCATTGCAATTATCTAATAAAAAAGCAATCAATTATACATAAAATAATTAAATTCCATAATTACTTTTCTTACCAACTTGCCCAAACGCTTTTCTTTATTTTTGTTTTTATATCGGTTTTCACACTTATGTTCATTCATTTGAATTTTCCGCGCCACACGTGATTACGAAAAATATAGTTTACATATATTTCGCACCTTCGAAATAGTCACTTATCGATAGACTATCTCGTGACACGTTGACATCGGGTGGCAATCGATGATATCGATGTGACTCTTTCGCGCTTGAACTCCAGACCAACTCACGAAATAGCAACCTGCCAAATCATTTTTTTTTTATATGGAGTTTTTGATTTCGCAGCTATTTCGCGGGTATCTCCGTACCAAGCTTAAGTAAATTATAAATTAAAGTGAATGTGTGATGTATTTCCAATGTACATACATACAGCACACAAGCATTTTATTTTATACGTTCATATGTAGGTATACATACATACATATGTAGTACAGCTTTATAGCTTTATATTAATATTTAACTTACATACATTACAGAAAACAACATTTTAAATTAAAACCGGCTGCAAACCGGTTTTGAACCAAACCGCTTCGAACCCGGAAATCCAGCTTTTTTTTACTGTGAACAAAACCCTGAACCGAACCACGAGGTCCGAAATAGATAAACCCGAACCCAAGCTTTTGGTTAGGTTCAAAAAAAAAAATGTCTTCGATTTGTTATTTTTCCTTTTCGCACTCTTCGCACAGAGCGTGCTATTGTATGTAGTACTTCTTTGTCTACCTATGAACCTATGTATACATCAGACATGCCCAAAAGCAGCATACGGCAGAGCACTCACCAATACTCACAGAGAAAAGCGCCAATACCAATAAGGGAACACATTGAAATTGGGTAAGGCAACAACAAAATTACATGAAATTGTTGTTGGTCATTTTGCTTGCACGCCCAAACACCAATCAAATAAGAGAACAAAACCGGCTTTTGTTCTACGCGACGCATACACTCGAAATCGTTGGTATGTGTGTCGTTTTGTATGCCTCGCGCCCTGCATGTATACGATCATTGATTTCCTATCTTCGGTGCAATTACAAAAACAAAACGTACCCAAAGAGCATACGGCTGGGCATCGCTGGTATACATTCATACGTATGCGTAATTTATATTACATACACATAGACCACAATATTTCCAGAGTTATTAATTTGTAATACAATTCAATGTAAACACCAATGTACAATGCATAATATATTGAACGTTTTATTTTTCATCTTATACATATACATCTGCGCCAATCTAACCAACTCGGTGCATGCTACTGCAGAAACATGATAGCCGAATTGTCCAGCAACAAAAGTACATACATTCATACAAACAGAAGCCCAGTCGGACTTGACCAGAAGCACATCTGGTATAGTTCTTTTCCAAAGACATGCAATCTTCCATTCGCTTGTGTACAGGGGCGGTGCGCAGCAGTTTGCATGGGTTGTTGTTGTAGGTTCAACTTCGTAAAAACGCTCGGCTCTCTCTTCCAACTTTAGTTTCCATTTGCACGCTGTCAGATGGCGCTCTCTTGGCAGTGGTGTTTCCACGCATGCTGATATGGTTTCCAAAAAGAAAGCATGCAGAACGTGTGCTACTAGAACGTATTTAGCATGGCATCCTGCACCAGTGCTAATAGAACGTGTGCAACATCGCATGCCAAAGCAGTTCCAAAGGTGCGGGTACGTTCCCCCATTATACCCTCAATATCCCCCGTTATACCCCAATTAAAAAAATGATTTTAAATACATAGTAAAATACAAACTCATCTTTTTTATTAAAAATTTCAATATAATTCATGATATTTTTTTATATCTAAATTTAATATTGGCGCTACATAGATACATAGATACCTTGGGATTCGTCTTCAGGTATAAGTCTCTGCGTCGGGCCAGTCTAGCAGTCTTAGAAATACATACTTACTTTGTTTACGCATTACAAAGTGGTTGCCTCGATCTTTCTCCTAGACTAATAAAATACGAAAAAATACAAAGGGGAAAAAATGTAAATATAAATATTTGGCATTCTAGCATTAATAAAATGAAATACTTACTATTAACAAATATAAAATGAGAACCACATTCAATTTTCTATTCATTACGCGGCAAAGTCAACTTCTAACTAAAGTCAAAGTGAAAAACCATGTGTTTTTTGCGTGTTCCCCTTCGTTTTCTTAATTGTTTCTTATTGCTTTTCGCTAATTCTCTGTTCGGGTCTCATTTCGCAGTTTGGTTTCCAAAAGCAAGGATGCTGCATGCGTGTCATTAGAAGAGACGGTTGCATGTTATGCAGATTTTATGCCTTCTACCATACTGCAAAAGAAACGTGCTTGCAAAAAACGAATGATCATTTATCGTTCGGGTCCCACTTCCCATTTTGAAGGGACGTATGCATGTTTTGCAGACTTCTTCGCTTCTAACCCACTGCAAAAAGGAACGTGCATCCGTTTTCATACAGATTGTATGCCGTCTTTCATACTGAAAAAATTGGTAGTGAAATTTTCCTTGTAAGCTCAAAAGCCGGAAACTATTTAGTTTTGCCGGAGCCTGCAATTCTAGCTAATTATTATACCCTGCTCCCATTAAAAATGGCGCTCGTATGTGTGTATGCGTTTGTGTATGTGAGTGTGTTTGCATGTGCGTCTCAATTGAACAGGGTATTTTGTAGTCAGAAACTCGACTACAGCGCTCTTACTTGTTTTAAATTAATCTTTGTTAAGTTTTAGCATTTTTAACAGTTGATATTTGGTGGGAAGAATAGTCAAATTGGCAACACGCGATACAAATTGGGCGCAAAGAAGAAACGAAACAGAAAGAGACAGAATACACACAAGTCAGAACAACAAAAAAATTCGCATTTCATTTCGTTTGAGAAGTTTGACTGAGGTATGAAGCAATGACGATAAATTTAATATTTACGAAATTTTCATACAATGTAAGCACTGATAAATCAGAATGTCACGAATGGAAACTAAAGATGACCGGCGGGCTCGCATCAAACTTAATGCGGCACCTTCAAAAGAAGACATAAAGGCATTTTTAATCAAATCATTGTAAAAAAAAAAGTTGAAAGTTTGGCGAATAAGAACCAATCGATGCTCAATTTCGTCATTCTAATTCGTCTTATCAAACTGCGGAGCGTCAATCAATTAATCGGTAATCAATTATGGTTTTAAGTAGCTTAAGGGTTCACGATTGTATTGTCTTAAGTGTTATTGTGCATTTGTTAATTGTTTTAGTGTTGAAATTATGCCAAACTAAAGGAAGCCACTGCTTTTTATATGCAAAGCAAAGCATTTTTCGTTAAGAAAATAAAATGCGTGGAAGCAGCTGCAATGGGAGACAAGGCCATGAATTTAAATAAATATAATTTTAAAAAAATTACAATTAATTCTAGTTTTATTAATAGAATTAATTTTAGAAACGAGTGAAAATGAAACTCGCAAAACTTTCGCGTCTACATTCGCGCGCAAATTCGCTTGCAATTCGCGTACGAATGTTTGCCTGCCACAAACTGAGTGATAAAAGTATCATTAACGAATGTCTGGCAAATTCGTAAACGAAGGTTTGGTTCGTTTTTCATTCGCTTACAGAGCAAACTTTTGGTCGGGTGGGATGTAACATTTCTAACGTGAATCGTTCATTATATTGTTGTTCTTGTTGCAGTAGTGCTGAGAAGTCTGGTGAGTGTCTGCTTTCTGCACAGCGGGCCGCAAGTGCTGTTTTTTGATTTGGTGTCTCGTCAATTCGTTTTATATCAGACTTATGTCCCGATAGTCTTAACTGGTTGATTGGATAAACTATAATTAATAAAAGTTTCAGTAGAAAAGGTTCACTTAATTTTTTTTTTGTAATCTCGTGTATGGCCATGTTGGAAGGGAATCGCGAGGGGTTCTTTTGGGCACTCACAAGGCAAAGTTACCAAATGTAAGAAAGCCCCACAAATTTAATGTTTATACCCGTTACTCGTAGAGTAAAAGGGTATACTAAAGTCGTGCAAATGTATGTAACAGGCAGAAGGAATCATTTCCGACCAAAAAAAATATATATTCTTGATCAGCATCAACAGCCGAGTTGATATAGCCATGTCCGTCTGTCTGTATGAACACCTAGACCTCCGAGACTAGAAGAGCTAGAGCAACCAATTTTGAAATGTAGACTCCTATTGTCTGCATGCAGATCAAGTTTATTTCAAATTTTTGCCACGCCCACCCCCGCCGCCACAATAAAAAATGTTGAATAACTCCCACAATTTTTGAGATATCGATCTCAAATTTAAAACGTATTTATATTCGCAACATCTATGAGCCCTGAAATCATCATCAAGATAGGATAATAAATAGCCGAGTTAAAAAATGTTGCATACTTTTCGGCTGAACCACCTCAGGCATACAGGATAGCTATTAAACATTTGTTTCCATGAGTAACGGGTATATCGAAGTCGGTTAGAGCCGACTTTAACTTACGCTCTCGTTTTTCCAGTTATTATGTAAACGCTTACGAATGGAAACTTCTCTATATTTTACTGTTATCTGGTCCGTTGTCGAAAATAAAAAATCAAACTTCGGGAGCTTTTACATTCCCAGTTTGGCCTATTACCTTTTGTAAAAAAAAGAAAACTCAACTTTGAAAGGCTGCAATTGAAAAACCATTTGGTGAAAAGGTTTCAAATTTTTCATGTATTCAAAATCATGCCCGACCTTCATTTTATCCAGTTTCACAAAAAAAATTTGCGACTTTTGGGAAAAATTTTGGCTTGCAGCGGCGAAAATTGCTTTTAATTTTAAGCGGCGATCGCAGAATAAAACCACATTCTACTTGAAGCAAACAAAGATATAAATTTAAAAACACACTTTCGGACACATACTGGCGAACGACCATTCGAATGTACACATTGCAAGAAGTATGCCATGCATCACAAACTACAAGGAAATGCCATCACTAATCGCCAAATATACAGAAATCTATTAATGGAAACTGGCGAAATATATTCACCGATGCTATTGAAATGCATATAATAGAGGAGGTAACTGATTAAAGCTCATGATCAACCAGAGATATGCTCTGTCCACCTTCAAACCCTTTCTACCAATCATTCGTCAAAAGATTTTTGTACAGTTCGCTTGTCTCTGTTTGTGATGTATCAACGTTTGTCAAATGGTGCAGCATTTACATAAAAATAGATTCCCAGTGGCGGTGAATTCATTGGGGCACCTCCAAAGTGGCCTTTTACTGGCCTTACTGGCGAGCGACCACTCGAATGTTCCCATTGCAAGAAGTGTGCCATGCATATATTTTTTCTTTTTTAATTTTAAGAAAACTCAACTTTGAAAGGCTGCAATTGAAAAACCATTTGGTGAAAAGGTATCAAATTTTGGCATAAAATAGCTACATACATGTATTCAAAATCATTTCCGACCTTCATTTTATCCCGTTTCCCAAACAAAAATTTGGGACTTTTGGCCTGCAGCGGCGAAAATTGCTTTGAATTTTAAGCGGCGATTGCAGAATTAAACCACATTCTACTTAAAGAAAGCAAAGATACAATTTAAATTACAAAATTATACACTTTTCAAGTGTATAAACGAGAGCGTAAGTTAAAGTCGGCTCTAACCGACTTCGATATACCCGTTACTCATGGAAACAAATGTTTAATAGCCTTCCTGTATGCCTGAGGTGGGTCAGCCGAAAAGTATGCAACATTTTATTATTATTTTATTTTATTTTTATATTTATATTAATAGACATTTGTCAATTACTAAATCCAACATAAATGACTCCAAATTCATCACGATAAACAGATCAGACAACAAAAACTTTTGAAAACGTTTCACCTTTCCTAATAAAAACAAGAAAGAAAGTCGGTCAAGCCCGACTATTACATACTCTGCACCCTTAATGTCGCAGCTCGAATTTGGTCATGAGTCAAACGGCCAGTTAACACACAACGCAGTGCGCTCTCTAAGTCTCTCTCTCTCTTCTCTCTCTCTCTCTCTCTCACTAAGATTGCTGCTGAACGCAATGCTTAGGTTATGGGTGGGGTGGGTGGTGGGTGTTAACTGACCGTTTTTTGCTCATAACTTGAGTATCGTTCATCCGATCTTTATCATTCCTTCAGCAAATCGATAAATAATTTTGAGTACTAGATATCTCTAGAAAGTACGAACCATATATCATCAAAACTGTAGGAGATATGACGTTTTTTCAAAATTGCGGGGGCGTGAGGGGGCGTGGCAAAAATTGAAAATAAACTTGATCTGCGTGCAGACAATAGGAGTCTACATTTCAAATTTGGTTGCTCTAGCTCTTCTAGTCTCTGAGATCTAGGTGTTCATACAGACAGACGGACAGACGGACATGGCTATATCGAATCGGCTGTTGATGCTGATCAAGAATTTATATACTTTATATGGTCGGAAATGATTCCTTCTGGCTGTTACATACATTTGCACGACTTTAGTATACCCTTTTACTCTACGAGTAACGGGTATAAAAACACCTTCGGACACATACTGGCGAGCGACCATTTAAATGTACACAATGCAGGAAGTATGCCATGCATCACAAACTACAAGGAAAGGCCATCACTAATCGCCAAATATGCAAAAATATACTAATGGAAAGTGGTAATGTTGGTACCAACACCAACTGGCGAAATATATTCACCGATATAATAGAGTAGGTAACTGATTAAAGCTGATGATCAACCAAAGATATGCTCTGTCCACCTTCAGGCCCTCTTTACCAATCATTCGTAAAAAGATTTTTGTACAGTTCGCTTGTTTCTGTTTCTAATGTATCAACGTTTGTCAAATGGTGCAGCATTTACATAAAAATAGCTTCCCAGTGGCGGTGAATTCATTGGGGCACCTCCAAAGTGGCCTTTTACTGGCCTTACAGGCGATCGATCACTCGAATGTTCCCATTGCAGGAAGTGTGCCATGCATTTATTTTTTTTTTTTTGAATTTGAAGAAAACTCAACTTTGAAAGGCTGCCATTTAAAAACCATTTGGTAAAAAGGTATCAAATTTTGGCATAAAATAGCTACATACATGTATTCAAAATCATTTCCGACCTTCATTTTATCCCGTTTCCCAAACAAAAATTTGGGACTTTTGGCCTGCAGCGGCGAAAATTGCTTTGAATTTTAAGCGGCGGTTGCAGAAGAAAACCACATTCTACTTGAAGAAAGCAAAGATATAAATTTAAAATCACACCTTCGGACACATACTGGCGACCGACCATTCGAATGTACACATTGCAAGAAGTATGCCATGCATCACAAACTACAAGGAAATGCCATCACTAATCGCCAAATATACAGAAATATACTAATGGAAACTGGCGAAATATAATCACCGATGCTAATGAAATGCATATAATAGAGTAGGTAACTGATTAAAGCTGATGATCAACCAGAGATATGCTCTGTCCACCTTCAAACCCTTTCTACCAATCATTCGTCAAAAGATTTTTGTACAGTTCGCTTGTCTCTGTTTGTGATGTATCAACGTTTGTCAAATGGTGCAGCATTTACATAAAAATAGCTTCCCAGTGGCGGTGAATACATTGGGGCACCTCCAAAGTGGCCTTTTACTGGCCTTACTGGCGAGCGACCACTCGAATGTTCCCATTGCAGGAAGTGTGCCATGCATTTATTTTTTCTTTTTTAATTTTAAGAAAACTCAACTTTGAAAGGCTGCAATTGAAAAACCATTTGGTGAAAAGGTATCAAATTTTGGCATAAAATACTTACATACATGTATTCAAAATCATTTCCGACCTTTATTTTATCCCGTTTCCCAAACAAAAATTTGGGACTTTTGGCCTGCAGCGGCGAAAATTGCTTTGAATTTTAAGCGGCGGTTGCAGAAGAAAACCACATTCTACTTGAAGAAAGCAAAGATATAAATTTAAAATCACACTTTCGGACACATACTGGCGAACGACCATTCGAATGTACACATTGCAAGAAGTATGCCATGCATCACAAACTACAAGGAAATGCCATCACTAATCGCCAAATATACAGAAATCTATTAATGGAAACTGGCGAAATATATTCACCGATGCTATTGAAATGCATATAATAGAGGAGGTAACTGATTAAAGCTCATGATCAACCAGAGATATGCTCTGTCCACCTTCAAACCCTTTCTACCAATCATTCGTCAAAAGATTTTTGTACAGTTCGCTTGTCTCTGTTTGTGATGTATCAACGTTTGTCAAATGGTGCAGCATTTACATAAAAATAGATTCCCAGTGGCGGTGAATTCATTGGGGCACCTCCAAAGTGGCCTTTTACTGGCCTTACAGGAGAGCGATCACTCGAATGTTCCCATTGCAGGAAGTGTGCCATGCATTTATTTTTTTTTTATTAATTTTAAGAAAACTTAACTTTGAAAGGCTGCCATTGAAAAAATATTTGGTGAAAAGGTTTCAAATTTTGGCATAAAATAGCTACATACATTTATTCAAAATCATTTCCGACCTTCATTTTATCCCGTTTCCCAAACAAAAATTTGGGACTTTTGGCCAAAATTTTAGCCTGCAGCGGCGAAAATTGCTTTGAATTTTAATCGGCGGTTGCAGAATAAAACCACATTCTACTTGAAGAAAGCAAAGATATAAATTTAAAAACACACCTTCGGACACATACTGGCGAGCGACCAATCGAATGTACACATTGTAAGAAGTATGCCATGCACCACAAACTACAAGGAAATGCCATCACTAATCGCCAAATATACAGAAATATACTAATGGAAACTGGCGAAATATATTCACCGATGCTAATGAAATGCATATAATAGAGTAGGTAACTGATTAAAGCTAATGATCAACCAGAGATATGCTCAGTTCACCTTCAGGCCCTCTCTACCAATCATTCGTCAAAATATTTTTGTACAGTTCGCTTGTTTCTGTTTCTGATGTATCAACGTTTGTCAAATGGTGCAGCGTTTACATAAAAATAGCTTCCCAGTGGCGGTGAATTCATTGGGGCACCACAAAAATGGCCTTTTACTGGCCTTACAGGCGAGCGATCACTCGAATGTTCCCATTGCAGGAAGTGTGCCATGCATTTATTTTTTTTTTATTAATTTTAAGAAAACTTAACTTTGAAAGGCTGCCATTGAAAAAATATTTGGTGAAAAGGTTTCAAATTTTGGCATAAAATAGCTACATACATTTATTCAAAATCATTTCCGACCTTCATTTTATCCCGTTTCCCAAACAAAAATTTGGGACTTTTGGCCTGCAGCGGCGAAAATTGCTTTGAATTTTAAGCGGCGGTTGCAGAAGAAAACCACATTCTACTTGAAGAAAGCAAAGATATAAATTTAAAATCACACCTTCGGACACATACTGGCGAGCGACCAATCGAATGTACACATTGTAAGAAGTATGCCATGCACCACAAACTACAAGGAAATGCCATCACTAATCGCCAAATATACAGAAATATACTAATGGAAACTGGCGAAATATATTCACCGATGCTAATGAAATGCATATAATAGAGTAGGTAACTGATTAAAGCTAATGATCAACCAGAGATATGCTCAGTTCACCTTCAGGCCCTCTCTACCAATCATTCGTCAAAATATTTTTGTACAGTTCGCTTGTTTCTGTTTCTGATGTATCAACGTTTGTCAAATGGTGCAGCGTTTACATAAAAATAGCTTCCCAGTGGCGGTGAATTCATTGGGGCACCACAAAAATGGCCTTTTACTGGCCTTACAGGCGAGCGATCACTCGAATGTTCCCATTGCAGGAAGTGTGCCATGCATTTATTTTTTTTTTATTAATTTTAAGAAAACTTAACTTTGAAAGGCTGCCATTGAAAAAATATTTGGTGAAAAGGTTTCAAATTTTGGCATAAAATAGCTACATACATTTATTCAAAATCATTTCCGACCTTCATTTTATCCCGTTTCCCAAACAAAAATTTGGGACTTTTGGCCTGCAGCGGCGAAAATTGCTTTGAATTTTAAGCGGCGGTTGCAGAATAAAACCACATTCTAATTGAAGAAAGCAAAGATACAATTTAAATTACAAAATAATACACTTTTTAAGTGTATAAAAAACACCTTCGGACACATACTGGCGAGCGACCATTTAAATGTACACAATGCAGGAAGTATGCCATGCATCACAAACTACAAGGAAAGGCCATCAATAATCGCCAAATATCCAGAAATCTACTAATGGAAACTGGCGAAATATATTCACCGATGCTAATGAAATGCATATAATAGAGTAGGTAACTGATTAAAGCTAATGATCAACCAGAGATATGCTCTGTCCACCTTCAGGCCCTCTTTACCAATCATTCGTAAAAAGATTTTTGTACAGTTCGCTTGTCTAATTTTGTCTCTGAAGAATCATCGTTCGTCATTTGGTGCAGCATTTACATAAAAATAGCTTCCCAGTGGCGGTGAAATCATTGGGGCACCTCCAAAATGGCCTTTTTTTCTTCTTCAAATTGTGGAAATAAATAGGAGAAAATTAAAACAGAGTGCTAACATGCGCAAATACGGGAAATAAAAGACAACTATCTGGTTCTCATCGCGCAAGTGAATAAATTGATGCGTCGAAATTTCCAGACGTTGAACGACGATATTTCGCCAAGCTATTTCAGAGATGTTAGCAACAATTTGATCGAAGATTTCATTAAGAATATAGTTAATTTCACCGAGTTGCAACATTTTCTACTTGTAGATCACTAAAACAAAGGAAGTCTATGCAACTGGCAATTATTTCCCTCATTTCCATTTTTATATACTACATATTCCATTTTGCTTAGTATTTTCATTGTGGATTTTGCCTACTGGGGGACACCACAATATAAAAAAATGCGCCTATACTCTACCCTCAATGGTGGTGTGGAAAAAGTATAATACGTTAAGTATTTATTTTAAACTAGCTGTCCCGGCACGCATTGCTACGTCCCCGAAGAAGTAAATCTTACAATTGCCATCTATAAAAGGTGTATGAACCGAAGAAGTAAAGCTTGCGTTACCATTGCCATCTATTAAATCAAAGCTTATACAATAATTGAGTAATTTTCTTAATTTTTGAGAACTTTCAATCTTTTTCATTTTTTTATTCCGTTCCATTTACTCCATTTTTAGGATTGGCTATCCACGATACAAGCACGACTGCAGATGCTAAGTACTTCTGCTGGCGCACCTTTACGCTTCGAGCTCTGGTGCTCAAATGAATTGGTTCGCTCTGGTGTCCGCCTTTTTATATCGTTTGCTCACGTTCGGCTCACGCCACCCTGAGCGTTTTTATCGATTACTTATCGATACCTATATAAGCCGCCAATAAGTTACAATTCAAATTCGAACCAGCCGTTATTCCAATACTTCATTTATTTGTGCGTGCTGGTACAGTGCGTCACATACTACGTTTATACGCCCGTCTTATTTGCAAATAACAATTTTGTGAGTGACAAAAAATATTCCGTTAAACGCTGCGTTAATTCGTTATTTGCAAATAGCTAAGTCACGAAAACAATTACTGATTACTGACTTATTTGCAAATAGTGTGCTAGGCGTTGCCACTCTATTCACTGATTTTGATGTATTCAACTATATGGTAGCACTGCTATATTGTAATTGACATTCATATCGACTGCAGGCGAAGAAGAAATGGAAAATGTTTAAGATAACAACTGAAAACAAACGTTGCAATTGAACCAAGGCGGATACCAAGGTACTACTTGGGCTAATGATAGAAAATAAGGCCATGAAACTGCTTGATGACAATCAGGCAGCACTAAAAGATACATATACTTACGTATGGTATTTAGCGTATAAACAGTGAGTTAGTTAGTTACAAATTATTTATATTTGCAAATAGCTGGCGTATAAACGTAGTAGCAGGCATTAGACATATTTCATAATGTCATTATAAACAGTAATAATTACATTGAAATCCCGAGTCGTGCATGGTCCACCGTGGAATTGGCTTATTCGGTGGAACAAGAGCAAAATGAAAATATATATATATATATAAAGGGAACATTATATGTTCATTAGAGCGAACCTCCTGAATATGTAATTTTTAAAGTCATACAGCCATGCTCCCGTTTTCGTTTTCGCAACAATTTTACGATTTGGTCTCTAAGTCGCAAAAGTAGTCGCTCCTCAAATGAAAAGTAAATGGGGAAATGTCGCTAGAGATAAGAGCTGCCTTCCTATGATCTAATTTTTATACCCTGTTCCCATTAAAAATGGGAAGTTGTGAAAACGTATGTAACAGCCAGAAGGAAGCTTCTCCGACCCTATAAAGTATATATATTCTTGATCAGCATCAACAGCCGAGTCGATTTAGCCATGTCCGTATGTCCGTCCGTCGATCTCAGAGACTATAAGAGATAGAGCCACCAATTTTTGCATGTATGTAGGTGTATACCGTACCGAGATCGAGATTTTTTAGATTTGGAAAATTCCCTTTCCTTCACCTTTTAAAGGCCTATTTCCAGAACGCACGAAAATAAATTTTTATGTTGAACTTCATATAAAAAAAACAGCTTCGAACAGCTGATGAGCCATTTATTTAGTCGTGATATAATTTTTTATTTGTTCTGGAAATAGGCCTTAACAGCGAATAACTGTCTGTTTGTCTGTATGAACGCGTCGATCCCAGAGATTGGACAGGGGAGCGTGGTGAGAAGAACATATACAACCAATGCACCCTGGGAGATCTACTACAGCGGACATGCTTCCAAGCATGAGTTTGGATGCGGCTTTGTAGTCAGTGCAAGACTTCGTCGCTCTGTCACCAGTTTCACACCAGTGGACATGCGATGTCCGCAAAGATTATAATTCAATGTAAAGTACACTACATTAATTGAATAGATTGTGTCTCTGCCTCTGTGCTAAACAGTTCACTAATGTCTTTTGTAGAGGCATCCTTGTCTTCTGTTGGACCGTGTGCACCTAAACTATCAATGGCAATTTCGATGTATCATTTTTGCGTATTGGAAGGTAAGTGCGGAAATGGCTATATTAACTCAGCTATGTTTCTTCTTTGGTACAGGGTATAAAAATCAGTTTCAGGCTTGATATAAATTAAAATTATTGTAGATATTATTAATGGAGAATAGCCAACAAAAGTAGTCTATGAAAAGTGCTTCAAATTTTGAGACTTGAAAGGCAGCACTTTTCGGCACTTGAAGTCATTCTCGATCAAGCAGCACAGCTGGAAAGAACGTGCATGCGGAACCGAATTTTTATTAATTTTTTTTCAGTTCGAAGTCGAAACCGTGATGGAGGCCGTGATGGAGGAGGAGGAATATTTCGCCCGTCTGTCGGAATCGGAAAGGCAGGCCATCGTCCAGAATGCCATGGGCTTTACCCAGTATCTGTTGGCCAACTATCCACATTTATTTCAAATCGAAGAAATGGCTTTTGATCGCTTTCGGGTGCTGGAAGAAAAGGAGCAACTTGAGCTTATCCAACGTGTGGGTGGCTTCGAGTATGTGGTGGCTCCCTTCTGGAATCGCGTCGTGGCCGAGGCCATCGACCTTTTAATCTTGCTCAACTTGAAACTCATTTGGTTTTGCATAATGTTCATCTTCAATATCGACTTAAACAGGGATTGGATATGGCAAGAGCTGCAAGAGGAGAGCATCGTTGGTTGCTTTTTCGCAAAGATCATGGGCTTGTTAACAATTGCCAACCAATTGTTTATCATTGAGGTGATTTCCAAACTGGTATACTGCTGCTATCACACCTTTTGGACAGTTTGGTTTAATGGAGAGACTTCCGGAAAGTTTCTGATGGATTTTCGATTTTATTACGTCGAGGCGGTGCTACCCTTGCATCCTCAAAGGAAACCCTTCCGAGCCGTGCTCTTTCCCGCGGAGCCTCCCAAGGTGGGGCTTGCATTTGTACGTGCCTTGTTCAAAATTATGATAATTTCACTGGTCTATCCCATTTATCTGATCATGGAATTCTATGAACACAAACGAACAGGCTATGACATGGTTACAAAGACCATTGTGGTGGAGACCAATTTTAAGCCCATATTTTGGAATCAATATATGTTGGCAAAGCTGCCCAGACAGCGGCAATAGCTGGAACGGATGTTACCTGTGGACCAATATACAAGTTCTTGTTACAACCAAATTAAATCTTTAATGTTAAATTCTATCTATGTTTTGTGAAATAAATATTCAGCCTGAAATTTGCAATCAAAAACATACTGCCAAACCTGCCAATGATTATGTAAATCAGAGTCCGGCGCCTCCCTTTCTGAAGTGTATACAACAGCGCTCTGCGGCAGCGACGTCGACACACCGACAGTATACGAGCTTATACTGCTCTCTTTTGCAACAACAAAGATGTGTTAAATGAGCGCGCTCTCGAGGGATAAGCCCACACACGCAACGCGAAAATGAGCATGTGTGTTTTGCCCGCGCCTGATGTAAATGTGCTATCCTATGAATTTTATGAAGTGCTGCCCAACTCCTAATTTTGGGCAATTGCCTGATATATCGACCTTCTCTGTCTTCTCAATGAATGAATCATTTAGGCCCTTTGCTTTTTGTACTTTTTGTAAATGACCTCCTACAAGACATATCGTATTCAACCGTATTTATGTATGCAGATGACGTTCAAATCTGTCTACCATACTCTGATTGGCGCCTTCAACTAGACCTTAATGAACTGGAGAAGTGGTGTTCAAAAAATCTTTTTTCTTATACCATTCTAAATGCCAAATGATGACTTTCTCGTAGCTCACCTCACATTGTCTCCTATTCTATAGGAAATCATGTCCCGGACCGTATTTCGCATGTAAATGATCTTGGTATACTACCAACAATTGTGTTTCAACAGGCACATCGCAGCTACAGTGAATAAAGCCAAAGGTGTTCTGGCATTCATTAAGCGTTGGTCCAAAGAGTTTGATCACCCTGTTACAACTAAAACATTGTACATATCCTCAGTACGTCCTATTTTGGAATACTGCTCTAGTGTAAGCAATCGCTAATCGAATCTGTGCAGAAACAATTTCTAATTTTCGCTCTTCGCAATCTGCATTGAGACTCTAATAGGCATTTGCCGCCATACCGATCAAAGATAAAATTAATCGATTTTCGATCTTTGCATCACCGCAGAATATGCAAAGGTGTCCTATTCGTCCATAAACTTCTTCTTAGATTGGTAAACTCGCAATCGTTCTTCACTTCTGTTGACTTTACAGTACCCTCGAGGTTCACTCGTACATTCCGGCCACTACGATTGTCATTCTGCAGGTCCAACTATGACCTACATAAACTTTTTCGTGTCTCATGCTCTAATTATAATTCCCTTTCATTTATTTTTTCATTTGAAAAATCATTTACTGTTATTTTAAGTAAAATTTATCAGCACATTGATTTATCTAACCTATAAATCTATTATTTTGTTCTTTACATTTATGTACTACCTTTGCAAATTATTTATTTGTAACCATTCTCTGTTTTAATCTCTGCTTCTGAACCATTGTGCATTGTTTTAAATATTGTTATATCTCGTTCGAATTCTTACAGGACACTGTCTTCTAGACTGACTAGGCTGGTCTCCCTATACTGTCTAAAAGTAAAATTGTGGGCCTATACCTTACCTAACGCATATTTTGGGAAGAGAACGAGTCTACAAAGTTCAATTCCACCAAAGAAATGTGGTTGGGGTCAGCTGGGCAGTTGAAAAGATGCGTTTTGGGGTACTCATCAGCTATTGCTTGGTTGATCCAGGCGGTGAAGCTGTTGAGCAAGCAGGACTATGCCGAGCGAAACTGCGCCAGTGTCGGCGGGTGCTTCTCGGGTAGGTCTTAGTTGATTTACAGCTTCGCATACGATTCTCTGGTGCACTTGGTAACTTGGGTTTAGCTTCATGAAACGTAAATATGCTACTGTTCAGACTCAGACTCCAGGGCGCTTCATCGCCATACAACTGACTGATGCAGCAGTAGTTCCTTTCACATCTACAAAAGTATTAAAAAGCTGCGCAACAACCGTTTGTACATTGAAATTCATTGCTATATTTTATTATTATTATTCTGTTTGTATGTTTTTGTATATGCATATATATTGTATGTATATATATGTATGTAAAACGATTTTGAAAACAAACAGCTGGTGTATTGGTAG
This sequence comes from Lordiphosa magnipectinata, assembly GCA_037044535.1. Lineage (NCBI taxonomy): Eukaryota > Metazoa > Arthropoda > Insecta > Diptera > Drosophilidae > Lordiphosa > Lordiphosa magnipectinata. The sequence goes on from JBAMBO010003838.1 coordinate 24,525, forward strand.
TTGTAGCTAAGTACAAACAAAATGAAACGATTTCAGCTTTTTATATTTGATAACCAAGTTGCGGCGCGTTGGGTGAACGAAACAATAAAATTGCAACTAGTTTGTTTTGTATTTTTTTTTAGATACATTAAGTATACATATATATATTTATATATTTGTTTATCGATTTTCTTAACAAACAGCAAATTAATAAAAAAAAAAATTGCCTAAGGTACGAACGAAATGCCAATGGATGATTCAGGCATCAAACATTTGCATTTGGTTTCCTCGTTCTCTATTTTGTATATGCTACATACATCAAATTGGTTTGTGGGTTTATTTAAATACATATGCATATTTCTGTTGTAATTTATACATATATATATATAAGTATATATATTCATTCATTTGATTTACTTAATTGCTAGGCAAGTGTGCTTTTGTTTTCAAACAAAACAAAACAAAAAAAGCAAAATTACTTGAAATGATCTGAGTGAATAAATAAAATAATAACTCTTTTGCGGAATGTCCTTGCATGTGTGTGTAGGTGAGTGTGTGTGTGTAAGTACTCAAAATTTTTTGAATATTTAACTTTAGTTTTAAACATCAACTTAATTGTAAATGTTTGACGATAGCAAATACAATTTTTGTTTTTTTTTTTACACAATTAACAACCAGGCTAAATAGTTTTTGTTTTTTTTTTCTTTTTCTTTGCTACATTTCCAACTAATACACAATTCAATTTAAAAACTTTAAACTTTAACGGATATTCTTTTTTCTTGTTATCTGTTGGTCGTAGTAAATAGTAGGTAATAATATTAGTAGCTCCTTGTCCAGAATTTTGGGATGCGGTGTGTATGTATATGTGTGTGTGTGTGTAGATAGAAAACGAAAAGTTTTAACGAATCTAATGCCTAAAACTGCACCCAATTTGCATTTGCCGAGTTCTGTTGCCCTTGATTGTTGCCCCTGTTTAAGACCGGAGAAGAGAGTGAGTGAATGGAGTCGGATTATGTTGCAAGTGTTAACCACTCACCCAGCTGATGCATAATCGGTCCATTCCGAACCACCTCCAGCCGCCGGTCTGTGAGCTGGCGATGTTGTGGTCACTGCCGCTGCCGGTGGCGGTGCTATCTTGCCCAGACCACCCGGTGGAGGGGGTAGCACACCAGTTGAACTTTTACCCTTGCCCGTGCGCGAGGGGCCCTCGGAGCCATCCTTTTTCTGTTAAACAAATCAAATTAAAAATGATTAGGATGCTAATTAGTATGGAAAGTGTTTAGTTGGATGGAGTTGGTATATTCGGGTTCCAAAATTAAGGCTGGCTTCACATATATCAGTGTGAATGCAGCGTTAGGCTGTCTACACTGTTTGATACATGAGACATAATAATCTAGAAGACTTGTATTTCATCGTGATTCTTCTATGAATTTGACAAGCTATTTACAATTAAAACATAACAAAAAGCAGGACTACTAGACTATCATAACTCATGTATCATACAGTGTGAAGACAGCCTTAGTTAGCTTATATTAATAATGGGCGTCTTCAGCAGTATAACTGATCCCTGAACAGGTATCTGAAAAAATTAGGCATCGAATAGTTTCTGCTATTGGAGGGAGCAGTATCACTTTAAAGTAGCATACTATTTCTTTGATACATGCTCCTGGTATCATAATACCTCAAATTGGCTATTATGATGCCACTTCACTCGAGTTCAGTAGGAAGATTATTGCAAATTTATACTTGATCAGGGAACAAGTTGTTCTGCTGAACACGGCCAATGACTCCAATCAGATCAAGCTCCAAATAGATCATGCACCAAAAAGATCATGCTCCAAACAGATCAAACAGATCTTTAGATTGACAAGTCAGAACATGAATCGACCTAAAAAATCTCCAGTGAAACAATCGGAAAGCTAAAGACTTTAAGATAGCCTACCGGCTGTAGGAAGGGTCGACCGAAACTGAGATGATAAGGCCAGGTGCGACAAGGACAAGACATTGCCAAGCATGTTGTGAATAACTGAAGCCTTCTCCTCTAGCAAAACAAAAACGATTGGCGAGCATTTATAGCAGCGGATGAGATCGTAAAATGCTTCTTATAGAAAAAGAAATGGGTCTTCATTGATTCTCCACCGTTTTGGCGCATCTTCATAGAATCCCCTCTCATATTTCGTACATGCCAACATTTTTCAATTAATTAATCAGTTGTCGAACTATTTTATAACAAACTAGAAAGTAGCCGACTACGCCCCCTTTGGTATATTAAACATAAAACGAAAAAGAGAAGCTTATATTACAATTGCCATCTATCAAATCTTCATGATAATCTAAACTCATTATAAATTTGAACCAATTTAGCGTTTTTCAACCTTTCGATCTTCTACTATCTATCAGAGATTAAGTCCATAACCATTAACAGCTAAAAACACTTTAAAATTTCTAACCGAAACCGTTAAAGAAAATTTTTTTTTCTTTTAACCGTAACCCTATAAAATTTATTAACATAACCGGTTATCAGTACCGAAACAGCAACAAATATATGTGATAATTTCGGTTTTTCCTCTACTAGTAAAATTTCGATACACACCATACATCTGTATGTACATTGTACAATGAACATTTTACATACACATGTATTTATTCACAAAATTTGGTTTCTTATTATGTTTACGCCACACTGTTGCTAACGGGCACAAAGGAAAGAGAGCGAAAGAGACGACGCAGCTAACTAAAATCTTTGCTTTGCTCATCTTTTCTGATATTTGTATCAAAATTTTGAAAAAATTGAATTAATTCAAAATATGTCAATTCAATGCCTGAATGATTCTCTGGAATGAACTGTATATGTTATTACACAGCCAATTCGATTGGCGATTGGCAGAAAGTATAAGTATTCACATATGGTTGTTGTTTGCGCGATTGTCTTTTTCAAGTTACTCTCTTCCCCTGAATGTGAATAGAAAAGAAAGCCTTAAACATGGTTATGTTTGTATATAAGTGTGAATAAAAAAAATGTTTCTTGCACGCCGTGCAAAAGAAAAACAAGAATTGAAAACTCAGAAGTAACGGGACATTAAAGATAAGAAATGTTTTTGCTTGAAAATGTAGATGACGATGTCGGAAATTAAGTGCAACTTTAATTGATTGAACTGAAAATAAAAACGTATATTCGCCATAATGTATTTGATTTAAATGATTATGCTGATATATTTAGTTAATTTTGCATCAAAAGTGGACATAAAACTATTTGATTAAAAAGGTTGTGAAGCTTTTAAAAATTGCATTTTTTTAACGGTTTTTTTGTTTTTTGTTTTTTGAAAGAGTGGGGTAGAAAATGTATATCCGGCTTGTTTCGATTTGTGCTTGACGCGAAATTTAAGTTTGTTTTAAGGTCTTTTGAAAATGTATAAGTTTTTTTTGCACCGATTTGCACAAAGTTGTTTTTGTTTTCGATAGATTGTACGTCTAATTACAAGATTGTGATCGATGTGTGTTCAGAAAATGTCGCCTCAAATGAGTCTGACGATATGATACACACAATATTAGAATTCACCGATACTTCTACCCCACCTAGCATTTGAAAGATCATTTTAACAAGAATCACATTGTTGAGTTTTTTGCGAGCCCTTTTGTTGATTAAAAAGAGATTTTTTTCATGTGCGATCTAAGAAAGACACGAAAATAAGTCATGCATATGCTCCAAATGTGATATGTTCAAATACGACGAAAAAGACTCGCAAATGATTGGAAATACGACTCGAAAATGAGTCGAAACTGATCAGAAAAACAGGTTATAAACGACTCTTCAAGAAGAGTCCCGACCAATATATCATTATGACTATTATAATCAGACAGAGGATTCGAAAAACACTCGAATGTGATCAAAAATTTCATCAAATGCTGGCTGGGACGTTAAAACTAAATAATTTTAAATTAAAAAAAATGATATATACTTTCATAAATAAAATATTACATGGAAAATCCATCTCTAATTTTTAAGTGCTCCTAACTAACGAACGGTGCATGTCCGACCCCCCCTCTGGAACAATTTTTTTTTATAGTTCGACCTTATAAGTACAAAAACATCATAAAATAGTTTTCATTTTCTAGATTGTTCTAGAAGACACACTGTACAGTGGATGGAAGTGAGGAATGAACAATTTGTTTTGACTGTTGATTGCTTGTGGACACTACTGTTACGCAAAAATTTTTGAAGTGCGCAATGCCTCGATCAAAAACAAGCATTTCCCGGCAATTGTTTTCTTACACGCTTCTGTTAACCAGAAATTAAAGATGCCTGCATTTTGATGTGCACAGTGGTTGGCAGACCATCTTTAGTTGTAAATGACGTTGGCATTCGGAAAATCTTAAGCAGAACTATCAAAGGAATGGAATGGGATGTGAACCTTTTATAAACCACCAAAATGTAAGAGATGATGCCATTCGCCAATCAGGCCTTCTTGCAAAGGACATTCAAAACGAGAACGAAGGGAATATTATTTCCCTTCAAATTAATGGCTTCACTCATGGAAGTTAAACAGGTATACTGCTGTACCACTGATAAAGGACGCAAAATGGTTAATATGGTGGAAGAAAAAGTGAATCATTTTATTAATATTTTGTGTTTTCAGGTGTTAGATGTGCTGCCCATACCCTTCAACTAGCCCTCAATGCAGTATTGAAAAAGCCTGGGTGCGTCATCGCTATTCAAAATTGTTAATCGAAATTTGAATTTAGTACATTTATTGAATAAATGAAATGGGGCCGCGTTTGTCTGCATGTTTTGTCAAAGTGATATTTCAAACCAATAACCGTAACCAAAACCCAAAACAGATTAAGGTTAATAACCGTAACCCGTACCTTAACCCATATCTCCCAAGCGTAATATAACTGTAACCGGAAAAAAGCGATCGGTCAAAACAGTAACCGTAATCCAAAACTCTGCTATCTATGTATATGCATTCACCAGCTATTGGCACCAGCTGTGAAGTAACTAGCCCTGAGAAAGCTTTTGAAACTTTGCCGTTCGGATTCGGCGTTAAACTGTAGGTCCCTTTCTCTTGTGCGAAAAATTATAAGCACACACGCCAAGAGATTGAGAGCCAATTTTACATTACATCTATCTATATGCCTGTATATTTACGTCTTCATGACAAGCTTCCTTCCTTGGCCTTCATTTCCTATTTACCCGTGTACAATTGAGATCTATCAAATCGTATTAGGGATGTAAACTGATATGAAAAATTGGCAAATTTCGCGGGCTTTGGACCATTTAAATGGAAGTTATAAATAATTATTCTGCTATTCGGGGCGATGACGAATTCATCAAATCAGAGATCCTTAAAATCGGTACATGTTTTTTACATTTAGGCTACGAACCCTAGAAGGAATTTCAGCTGACCATGATTGATCTAGTTGCTTTGTTGAGCTGAATCGTTTCAAACAGATCATATAGATCATGCCTCATGCCATGAGCTATAATTCAATGAATCAATAATTGTGCGCTTTATGAGTAGAAGTATGAGTGATGAGTATAACCAAGACTGGAAACCTGTTTAATTTTGGTGAAGGCTCGGTCCGAAGGTTCGAAACGTGGTAAAGTGTAAGGTTCGATTTGCGGACCGTCCGGAACCGTCCTGTACTAAACGAACCTACGGTTTTAGTTCGCATCTGGGTTAAAAGATTGTTCAATAGTTGACACGTTTTTGTCAAAATTTAGACATATATTTGTTCAGGAGAACGCGGGAGAATTTGGTAACCTAGCCGAGACTCTACTTGAAGAGTCGATAATAGCCCGTTTTTCTGAACAGATTCGACTCATATTTAAAATCATTTGCAAGTCTTTTTCGAGTCGTAATTGAATAAATCACATTTGGAGCATTGGCATGAGTCATGTTTGAGTCTTCTATATCTATCGGACATGAAATTAAGCTCTTTAATATTCAAAAGGGCTCAAAAAAGGCACATCAAGGCAATTCTTGTTAAAATTATCTTCCAAATGCTAGGTTGGTAAACTTGACTTATGTTCTTCTTTCTTCTCGCAATTGCCATATGGCAATCTTTTATTATCAATTCAAGCGATTCTGTACCATAAAGTAGTTTTTTCCGGTCATAAAATTGAGAAAGTTATTAAAGATCTTAAGAAATTGACTTAAATGATTCGGGCTAAGGTTCGGGAGCTTAAAAATTTGAAAGGTTCATGGTCCGGTTCAATGGACACGAAAAAACCGAACCGACCCGGTTCTTAGGGGTTCGGTTCAGCACCGGTTTGCAGCCTTGGATATAAAAAAAAAACAATAACAAAGTCAAGGGAAACTTTGATTCCACTCATTTAGGGCTCTACTGAATACATTTTGCCTTATCCGTTCCACATACGTCCTCTGCCTTAGAGATGGCGCTAACATGTTTCTCAACGAGGATTGAACTTTTCTATCTATTTGAACAAAAAACACATTTCTGTGAAAATAAAGAAAATCTGAATTTGTAGCAAGCGAGCCGAAACTTTCATGTCATCGAAAGATTCCGATACTTGACGATTCGTATACAGTTGCAAGTTTGAAAGTCGTATTTAATTTTTGTAAATCGCACTAGCTTATTCCAGAGCTCGTACTCTTTGTTCATGATTATCTAAACTCATCTAAATCTTATCTAATCTAAACTGTTCAATTCTAGAGACATCATGTTGAAATGAATGCAGTTTTTTGTCGATTCCTAATCAAGAATATTACAGGATCGGGTCAAAAAAAAAAGATCAAGAATATACATATACACATTTTGATTAAAAATTTTTTCGCAATCGGTCGACTAAATTTGAAACTGGGAAACCTTATGGATTGGCAAATAATTCCAAAAAGTCTCTAATATATTGCTTGAAGACTGCTTATCAGTGCATTGCTTTCCCCCCTTTCCCTCCCTTCATTTACCGTTATGCGCATATTGATCTTAATCGTCTCGCCCTCTTTGAAACCCAAATCCAATTCCTGTTTGGGTTCAGTTTTCTCTTTTTCGATTTGCTCCTGATTTTTAACCCATTTGAAATGATCCTGTAGCGCCACATTCAAATCAAATGAATCGGAACGATCACCAAAGCCCAAGCCCAGAAATGCGGATCGGCCGTTGTCGTCCTGGACGCGTATAACAAAATAACGTGAACTATCCGAAACGGCTTCAATGGCCACGCCGGGATATGTATCGATGGGGCAATTGGCAAATAGTGCGCCGCTGGTTTTATCCTCCAGCTTTAAGATGCAGGCAGTGCCTTTGGCCACCAGCCGCATGCGGCCCGTCCAGGTGGGCTCCTTAAGATTCCAATCGGCGGCTCTGCAACAAAAAAAAAAGAAAAGAAAAACAAAGAAAGTCAACAACAACAGCACATACATACAATTGTACCTACTACATGCACTTGCATACGTGTAAGTGAAAATGTACAGTTAAAAAAAAATCAATTGAAATTGAACTTCAAATTAGGCACAAGAATAAGAACAACAACAAGAACTGGAGCCTTTTAACCTTGACTTGCATGTATGTGTGGGCGTTAGTGTGTGTGTGCATAGAGAGGGGGCGTAATTTACAGTAAAAAAAAAACAGGAAGCAGCAAAAAAAGTTTTTTTTTCTGCCTATTTGTTGTTTTAACTGCGTGACTCACCTATAGCCTCGATTGCTGGCTCTCGGTGGTATTTTGTATATAAAAACCTCGGGCTTGACAATTAAAACACTTTCGTATTCCATGTTTTTGTATGTTTATATTATATTTTGTATGTGTTTTTAACAAATAAATCAGTCACGGTCAACCATCGACCCAGCCGTTCTACAACTGTTGTGACCACCGTTGGCCGTGACACTGCTGTCAGTTTAGCTTTTTTTTACTGTGGCCTTTTTTCAGCTAGTTCTTTTTTTTAATCAACGTTGTGCCGAATCGGTCATTCTCTTTAAAGTTAAGGAATGGGTACACCAAAACATGCGTTTTTAAAACACAAATCATGATTTTATTTCACAAATTGTCAAACGAAAAGGTACAAAATTAATGTAACAAACAATGAGAAGCTTCGGAATGTGCACTGACTGGAAAGGGGTGCGCGGCGGGAATTGGGGGGCTGAAAAAACTAATCCATGATCCTAAGACTTTTGTCGGGTAGCGAAATTTTTTTTAAGTGCGCTGTATGAGTTTTGAAAACAAATTTAGCTGTCTACAAAACTAAATATGCATTTTTTACATTCAGAATAATACTGAAAAATCGCCAACTAAGCGATAGCTTTGAGAACACTCTTTTACTAAATTAAAATTAGCTGAGCATTTTTTTAAAAGTATTTTTCTTAAATGTATGACGTAAGCTTATGCTAGGTTTACATAGCGTCACTCTGTGACAGTCAGTGACAGAAGTACTGAGATGTCAAATGTATTTACATTGGCGTCACAAAAATTGCGTGTCACAAAGTGTTACATTGCTCACAAAAGTGAACATTGAACAGTTCGTGAGCTGTGAGCTAGATCCGCATTTACCAAACAATAACAGAAATATTAAAAACAAATAAAGGAAATCAGTGGCCATTTAGTGGAATGCACATTTGATCCCTTAGCATATGAAAGAGTTGGAGGATACCAGATATTGTTGCGTTTGACATTTTAACTTGTAGGAGATGGTTGTCATTCTGGGTCCTAAAACCAATAGCATAGTGAAAGGTCTGCTTCCGGATAAGTGGCTTATATACCTTTATCAAAATTGTTAAGTCGTAAAACAACAAAACAAAGTTGCCACAGTATGACAGAAAAACCATCTTGCTCGATATGCTTGTCACAGGAATTTGCTGTTCAATTATTTGTTGTCACAAGCGTGCCAGCCTCTGTCACAGAATGTCAGTGACACCACACATTGAAGAGTACTCATTCCTGTGACACACGATTTCTGTGACAAGGCATTTACCGTTCACATTGCGTTGTGACACTCTGTGACGCAATGGAAACTCAGCATAAGTGTTTTTTTCAATCCTTCCTGAATGTGATTTCGTGGTGGGACTACCAGGAGAACATGCTGCTTGACATGTGCATAGCAAACTTTGATTTACAATTACAGAGAGTGCAATTCAATCAGCTGTTCTTTGTTTACGTAAGTGTGACCGTAAACAACATATGTCAGTGGAACAAGGAATCATGAGTGGTATTCCTGAAAGTGATTTGCTTTTGATTTTGATTTGATCTAGATTTCGCCGAACAGCTGTTCACAGCTGTTCCATACAAAACGTCCGGTGTACCCAGAAAATTTAAGGAAAATAAGGTCATACTAATTGATTTCGCGATATTTCGTTTTAGTGTGACCGCTCTCTCAGAAGAAAATTGCGACGCGCGCTTTGTGTTTGTTTAAATGTTTGTGATTTAAAAATGAACGTTGTAAGCTATCTCGCATTTTATATATAAGTTAATTTAACGATTATGTATTGCATTTGAGACAGCATACGAGCATTTTGAAAAAAAATGACCTACTGCCTAAAGTGGACGCAGTTATAAGTGCTCAAATTTTTTGAGCTTGTGCTTAACTCTGTCAAAGATATTCAGGGTTCAGAGCACAGTTCTCCTTCCTCTGTAGATCTGCCAAATTGCATAAGCCACTTCCCGTGACCATAAACAAATACATAATTAATTAAATTCACCTTATTAAAGTTTCCAACATTTTAAAACTACATATTCTGCCCAAAACGAATTTTAAAGAAGCTTAGAAAGATAGAATTTACAATGTTTTTCGGCATTTTTTGCTTTCCCGCCTTAATTTAAATCTTGCGCAAATTGTCTATAAGCGAATGCAAATCAAAATGAAATCAGGGTCGTTCCACCAACTGATTTAGATTTGCTTTCATGAAATCAAAATCAAATCTAAAACGTTTTCAGGAATACCATTATCTACTTTTCGAGAATGCGATTGAATGTTTGCCAGTGAAACAATTTATTTGAAAAACAGTCAAAATAAACATCCGCTGAATTGCCATCACAGACTAAAAAGCTAGTTCTAGTGTTGACAAGTATTCTGCACCAAATCAGTTGTGTCACTGTTGTGGAGATTTTAGCCATTTTCCAGCTGTTTCGCTGATTGTATCTTAAATAGACTTAGGAATTGAATACATTGATGTCTTATTTGCCAATATTAAATTTTTCCATGAATGTCACAAAATGTTAAAATTAAACTAAAAAAATTAAATAAAACAAGAAATGTTGGAACCGTTAGAATCTATATTCATCTAATTACAGTATGAGTATTTGCATTATTTTTCAAACACGATTACTTATAATTTGATATATTAAAATTTAATAATGCCAGAGCCAGGAGAATTTTAGCATCAAATAAGGCCCAACGGCAAAGGGCTAGAAATCAATTAAATAGATCGAATATAGAAAAGGATAATAATGAGAGGGAACAGAAGACAGCTTCACAAAGTGAAAAAAGGGCAAATATTGAATATAGTGAAGCTGAAGCTGTTTTAAATATAAATTCAATATGCCGATTGTGAAATTTTTCATTCCATTAGCGGTACGTACCCTTGCTTCGGTGGTAACACGTGCGTTAGCTCAACGCCGAAGCAAGTCAAACCTTGTGGAAAAGGCGTTTAAAAATATATTGGGAAAGATTGCACGATGAGAAAAGTCAGAGGTGAAAAGGCTGTAAAAAGGACCATACCAGCAGGCCTTGCCTTGTTTCGTGTAGTGAAATTTTTGGTATATTTATCTATTGCAAATCGTATGCACATCAATGTAAGAAAACCTGGTCCAAAATTATTTTGTTTAAATTGTTGTGTTAAATAAAAATTAAATATGCCGATTGTAAAATTTTTCATACCAATAGCGGCACGTACATTTGCACCGGTGGTAACACGTGCGTTGGCTCAAGCCGAAGCAAGTCTAACCTTGCAGAAAAAGCATTTAAAAATATATTGGGAAAGATTGCACGATGAGAAAAGTGAGAGGTGAGATGTCATTTCGTTTCACTTTTCCATTGTGTCTCAGAGTGACGGTATTTTTCCTAAGAAGCCCCATCCCAGAAGGTCATGCTAACAGCATCTATCAATTTTTGTTTCGTGTAGTGAAATTTTTTGTATATTTATCCATTGCAAATCGTATACACATCAATGTAAGAAAACCTGGTCCAAAATTATTTTGTTTAAATTGTTGTGTTAAATAAAAATTAAATATGCCGATTGTAAAATTTTTCATACCAATAGCGGCACGTACATTTGCACCGGTGGTAACACGTGCGTTGGCTCAAAGCCGAAGCAAGTCTAACCTTGCGGAAAAGGCGTTTTAAAATATATTGGGAAATATTGGCTTTAGGGAGAAGAGCCATTCCAGTAATACAACTAGCGCAGAGCAACGTGTTTGGAGCTCCAATTAAAAGTACTGCAAATGGAATCAAAGATGACTGCAGTCAATCCTCTCCAGATAGCTGCTGTTAAGCCCCGACAACATACAGTAAACATACAGCTTTGCCGTGAAACAATGCCTCCACCACAAGTAGCCGTAATTCTAGCCCCGCCTCCAATGGGTCATCTTGTTCACTACGAGCTGGTTCCCTCGAGGACCCCGAATCTCTTGACCGACGAGCTAATGGCTCATACTCGAGCATTGTACAGGCAGTTCCGACGACGTGAACGCATTGAAGAACACAGCTTGGAGACTAATCCAGACCTCGATGATTGGAATATTGTGCCTATTGTGCATTTTAATTCGGAATCTTGTGGCACCATTGTGGACATCGCGGTCAGACTGACAGAGTGTTCAAGCCAATCGATCTTTTTTTTCGGAGCCATATTCTTAGCTATTGCCTTAATTGTTATTCCTGTCTTATACTACATGATGTCTTCACAGCCTCCACCACTTTCAATGTGGGAGCGTTTTATCGAAGCACTGTTGGAGATATTCAACATGTTGTAACAGTTCCTCTATGTTGGAAAAAAAAAATATTATTTATTTTTTAATAAATTGAAGTATTATAAAGAATGTCAAGTTGCTTGCGTGTGATACTAAAAGAGTCGCTGAAACAGGGACTAGTACTCGAGTACAATGATCACTATTATGCTGGCACTCATGTCGACGACGTGGCTAAATTGTTGGAACTTTATGATGATGATGAGGAGTGGATTGAATCAAGAATGATAGAATAAAATGAAATTACTTTTTAAATAAACAGCTGAATTAGCCACTCCGCTTCTGCTGGCTGACCTTTGCGCACGGAGCTCTGGTGTTCAAATGACTGGGTCCACGCTGATGTCGCTCTTTTATACAGTTTGCTCACTTTCGGCTCACGCAACCCTGTGCATTTTGCAGGGTAACCTTCGATAATTATCGATTACTAATTGATATCGCTCTAAGGCGCCGATACGCTACCATTCAAATTCAAACCATCTGTTATTTTTTAACTGCATTTATTTGTACGAGCTGGTACAGTGCATCACCAACTACAATTCCCGCTGCAGTTTTCAATATATATCTGCTCCCGTCGTTTTGCCACACTTTGATGACTACTTTCCCCTCCAGTCCGAGCTTTACCAAATACAAATCCTGCTGCAGTTTTGAGTGGAATAACACAGGTGACACAAGGAAATATGAGGCTGAACTTAAGGGAACAATATTCTTTAAATCTGCAGCCTGCAGCAGCTCAAGGAGAATTGAAGAATGTTTCGGATGTACCAATCGTCACTGCTTCTGTTACACCAGCTGCAGTAGTCCCACGATTACGAAAGTTCACGTTCACGGTTGATTTGAGCACGGTTCCAGTTTTTGGTGGTATAACCTCATGTGGTCTTGGACTCCAATTCAAATCATCTCTTGTTGAACAATGAATGATTGAAGTCCTGATGCAGTTTTGAACGTATCTTCTGATATATGTATCCATTGCAAATCGTATACACATCAATGTAAGAAAACCTGGTCCAAATTTATTTTGTTTGAATTGTTGTTTTGAATAAAAATTAAATATGCCGATTGTAAAATTTTTCATACCAATAGCGGCACGTACCCTCGCTCCGGTGGTAACACGTGCGTTGGCTCAAAGCCGAAGCAAGTCGTAACCTTGCAGAAAAGGCGTTTTAAAATATATTGGGAAATATTGGCTTTAGGGAGAAGAGCCATTCCAGTAATACAACTAGCGCAGAGCAACGTGTTTGGAGCTCCAATTAAAAGTACTGCAAATGGAATCAAATATGACTGCAGTCAATCCTCTCCAGATAGCTGCTGTTAAGCCCCGACAACATACAGTAAACATACAGCTTTGCCGTGAAACAATGCCTCCACCACAAGTAGCCGTAATTCTAGCCCCGCCTCCAATGGGTCATCTTGTTCACTACGAGCTGGTTCCCTCGAGGACCCCGAATCTCTTGACCGACTAGCTAATGGCTCATACTCGAGCATTGTAAAGGCAGTTCCGACGACGTGAACGCATTGAAGAACACAACTTGGAGACTAATCCAGACCACGATGATTGGAATATTGTGCCTATTGTGCATTTTAATTCGGAATCTTGTGGCACCATTGTGGACAACGCGGTCAGACTCACAGTGTTCAAGACAATCGATCTTTTTTTTCAGAGCCATGATGTCTTCACAGCCTCCACCACTTTCAATGTGGGAGCGTTTGATCGAAGCACTGTTGGAGATATTCAACATGTAACAGTTCCTCTATGTTGGAAAAAAAAAATATTATTTATTTTTTAATAAATTGAAGTATTATAAAGAATGTCAAGTTGCTTGCGTGTGATACTAAAAGAGTCGCTGAAACAGGGACTAGTACTCGAGTACAATGATCACTATTATGCTGGCACTCATGTCGACGACGTGGCTAAATTGTTGGAACTTTATGATGATGATGAGGAGTGGATTGAATCAAGAATGATAGAATAAAATGAAATTACTTTTGAAATAAACAGCTAAATTGGCCACTCCGCACAGTCTGTCTTCACAGCCTCCACCACTTTCAATGTGGGAGCGTTTGATCGAAGCACTGTTGGAGATATTCAACATGTTGTAACAGTTCCTCTATGTTGGAAAAAAAAAAATATATTATTTATGTTTTAATAAATTGAAGTATTATAAAGAATGTCAAGTTGCTTGCGTGTGATACTAAAAGAGTCGCTGAAACAGGGACTAGTACTCGAGTACAATGATCACTATTATGCTGGCACTCATGTCGACGACGCGGCTAAATTGTTGGAACTTTATGATGATGATGAGGAGTGGATTGAATCAAGAATGATAGAATAAAATGAAATTACTTTTGAAATAAACAGCTAAATTGGCCACTCCGCACAGTCTGTCTTCACAGCCTCCACCACTTTCAATGTGGGAGCGTTTGATCGAAGCACTGTTGGAGATATTCAACATGTTGTAACAGTTCCTCTATGTTGGAAAAAAAAAATATTATTTATTTTTTAATAAATTGAAGTATTATAAAGAATGTCAAGTTGCTTGCGTGTGATACTAAAAGAGTCGCTGAAACAGTGACTAGTACTCGAGTACAATGATCACTATTATGCTGGCACTCATGTCGACGACGTGGCTAAATTGTTGGAACTTTATGATGATGATGAGGAGTGGATTGAATCAAGAATGATAAAATAAAATAAAATTACTTATTAAATAAACAGCTAAATTGGCCACTCCGCTTCTGCTGGCTCACCTTTGCGCACGGAGCGCTGGTGTTCAAATGACTGAGTCCACGCTGATGTCGCTCTTTTATATCGTTTGCTCACTTTCGGCTCACGCACCCTGAGCATTTTGCAGGGTAACTTTCGATAATTATCGATTACTAATCGATATCGCTCTAAGGCGCCGATGCGCTACCATTCAAATTCAAACCATCTGTTATTTTTTAACTGCATTTATTTGTACGAGCTGGTACACTGCATCACCAACTACAATTCCCCCTGCAGTTTTCAATATATATCTGCTCCCGTCGTTTTTCCACACTTTGATGACTACTTTCCCCTCCAGTTCGAGCTTTACCAAATACAAATCCTGCTGCAGTCTTGAGTGGAATAACACAGGTGACACAAGGAAATATGAGGATAAACTTAAGGGAACAATATTCTTTAAATCTGTAGCCTGCAGCAGCTCAAGGAGAATTGAAGAATGTGTCTGATGTACCAAACGTCACGGCTTCTGTTACACCAGCTGCAGTAGTCACACGATTACGAAAGTTCACGTTCACGGTTGATTTGAGCACGGTTCCAGTTTTTGGTGGTATAACCTCATTTGGTCTTGGATTCCAATTCAAATCATCTCTTGTTGAACAATGAATTGCAGCCATTACCAACACTTTAAAATACGTAAATGCGAACGAAAGACTGGTTAAGAATCTTATGAAGCAAATTATTATATAATGTCATTCGGTATTCTGCAGTAGGTACAGTCGAGTTTTGTACCCGTCGACGCTATAACAGCCCAAGTCAAGCCCAAGCCGCTCGGTCACCAATCAGGCCGATTTGGAAAATCCGGCGCCGGCCCAACGGTGGTAATAACAGTGGCCGCTTTGTTTGTTTCATATGCAATAAGCTGCTGTCTTGCCAGTGCATAAGGTCAGCGGCAGAACCGCAAACCAAAATGCCTGGCCGCCTCGGCAGGTTTTAAACTTTATTCAATTTTGCCAAAATGGCTGACTCAAAAATGGCGGAGGAACGCGTTGCCTTGAAAAATGCAAAACGCAGAGCTCTCTTTGACCGATGTGCAAAGGCCAACACCTCCAGAGAAACTGTTTTTGGATATCCCCAAAAAAATAATACCCTAACACCCACGGCTGTCTTTGGCCGTGGCCGAGGAGAGGACTAATTGGGCGTCTTCTGCCTACCAAGCGCAAAGTTATCGTTTGACCGATAACGATAGCTCGATATTCCGACCAACAAAATCTTAAAAACAGTCGAACGCGGTCGCACTAATCCCAAATATAGGGTGACCACACTCGTTTCACTCGATTTAAAAGCTGATTAAAAACAAAAATTGAAAATTGTTGTTGTCGCTCAAGAAAGTTGCAGAAACTGCTGCAGCAGCTTGACAATAAAGCGGCCATGCCTCAGCGCGACTGCAATAGCAGCTAACAGTTTCTTTCAGTTTTTCTTTATTTATATATTTATTCATTTCAAATCCCACAGGCACATAATTTGACAAATTTTTAGGAAATTTTGATGAAAATTTGGCTAAGTAGCAATGGTTGCAGATTTTGCAGGAATTAAAACATGAACTATGGCCGAGAAGTTCGCCAATTTGCCAAATTTTTATCAAAATTTCCTAAAATTTTGTCAAATTATTTGCCTGTGTAAACTTAGCTTAAGACACATCTTGTCAAAGTTTATTTTCTGTTTTTTATACACGTTGCTTGTTTTTGTATAAAATTTTCAAAATGCCGATCATCTGTACCATGAAATATGTAATACCAATTGCTTTGAGGACTCCTGCTCCAGTAGTTGGGCGTGCCTTGACAAAAAAGGAAGCAAATCTAACATTGGGACAAAGATGCCTTGGCGTCCAAGTGAAAAGTCATTCCAGGTGAGATCCTGTTGGACAAGATCTTGTTAAGATGAAATAACTTTTTAAATTAAACAGAAAACTTGAACTTCGGACTCTGAAATGTGTAACTGCATTAATCAAGAAGTGCTTGCCAACGCCATCTAACCAGAGCCATAATGCGCGAATTCCACAACACCATTGAGAAGGACATCAATCCATCAACCATCAATGCAATTCACAGCTCCCCAGCGTCGAATTCGCAATCCACATCATGATGCAATCCTTTGGCTGGACCAAACACCTTAAGATCAATGGCAACAAAGATGTGAGTAGAGACATACCCATCACCTTACATATACGACTCCTTCTCGGACGAGATGATTGAACATTAAAATCGTTACAGGAGCTGGCCATCATGTTTATGCTTATAAGCCGGATGTGTTTAATCGCTATGTGAATGAGACCTGTGATATCTACGCCAGCTGCGGACAAGGGCCACGGTCACGGCTCTGACGAGTTCCCAGGGCGGCGAACCGAATTCTGGGACTGCATCACATTAGCCACCAGCTATGTGACTACCAATTAGCATATTATTAATCAGAGCCAATTCCAAGAGCTTTGTTGATGCATGTAACAACAATAATTCTCATTTGAATGAATCTTTAACTAATCTTTTGTATTTTTCATTTGAAGAAAAGTTTCGGATGTTTTTGGGAGGCAGACGCAGACGCGCCCAAGGCCAAATGTCCAAATTAAATAATTGTTTTCATTAGCTATTGATAAAAATTGCACAGGGCTACCACATTTTTGGGCTAAATACGGTATGGCAGCACTGATTTTTTTCAGTCTAAAGTCAACTGCCATAATTTTGTATGGCCGGACGACCAGTCTCAGGCAAAATATACCAAAAAGGGTACGACCGCAGTATAAACAGCGTACAAGGAAAAGTTTAATCCAAATTGTATAAGAGAGTTCACAAAAACAATCTAAAATAGTCAAAGAATTATAAAAACAACTAAGAGTGCTGCAGTCGAGTACCCCGACTGCAAAATACCCTGTTCCAAGTATTGTTGTTTTTGCTCGGATCTTATTGTGGTTTTCAGAATACAAACACAGAGTTTAAACTTTAAAATTGAGGCTCCGACATATTTCCGTGGTTAAGGCCTATTTTCAGAACGCACGAAATTAAATTTTTATGTTAAACTTCATATAAAAGCTAGGTGAAGCTAGCTTCGCCCATGCCGAAGTTTTAACACTCTTGCAAATGCTGTTTTTGAAATGTAAGAGTTTATGAACACTAACATAGTGGGTGGTGTTAACTGGCCGTTTTTTGCTCATAACTTGAGTATCGTTCATCCGATCTTCATCATTCATTCAGCAAATCGATAACTAATTTTGATTACTAGATATCTCTAGAAAGTACGAATTATGTATCATGAAAACTGTGGGAGATATGACGATTTTTACAAATTGCGGAGGCAGGAGTGGGAGCGGCAAAAATTGAAAATAAACTTGATCTGCCTACAAGTATAAGAAATATATGCCCCATACATGTCAAACCTCTATCCCTTAACATCTCTGAGATCTGTGCGTTCATACAGACCGACAGACGGACGGACGGACGGACTGACAGACGGACATGGCTATATCGACTCGGCTGTTGATGCTGATCAAGAATATACTTTATAGGGTCGGAAACGATTCCTTTTTCCTGTTACATACTTTTGCACAAACTTAATATACTCTGTGTACCTTTGGTACAGAGTATAAAAAGTTTTTCTCACTAAGCCTCATTTTCCGATCGATCGGTCCTATGGCAACCATAAGATATAGTCACCCGATGTGGATCAACATTTTCAAATTAGTTTGAAAGCGATTAATATTAATAACCACCGACCTTAAGAACGATTTACTTGAAAGCAAAAAAGTTTTTTTTATTGAGACCCATTTTCCGACCGAGGGTTCCTATGACAGCTATAAGATATAGTCATCCGATTTTGACCAAAATTTGAAAATCTGTTTGAAAGCATATAATATTAGTAATGGCCGAGTTTAAGGACGCTAACATTGAAAACAAAAAAGTTTGGTGGCTCTATCTCTTATAGTCTCTGAGATCGACAGACGGACATGGCTAAATCGACTCGGCTGATGCTGATCAAGAATATTTATACTTTATAGGGTCGAAGAAGCTTCCTTCTGGCTGTTACTTACATTTTCACAACTTCCCATTTTTAATGGGAACAGGGTATAAAAATTAGATCATAGGAAGGCAGCTCTTATCTCTAGCGACATTTCCCCATTTACTTTTTATTTGCGGAGCAACTACTTTTGCGACTTAGCGACCAAATCGTAAAATTGTTGCGAAAGCGAAAACGGGAGCATGGCTGTATGACCTTAAAAATTACATATTCAGAAGGTTCGCTCTAATGAACATATAATGTTCCCTTTATATATATATATATATTTTCATTTTGCTCTTGTTCCACCGAATAAGACAATTCCACGGTGGACCGTGCACGACTCGGGATTTCAATGTAAATAATACTGTTTATAATGACATTATGAAATATGTCTAATGCCTGTGACGCACTGTACCAGCACGCATAAATAAATGAAGTATTTGAATAACGGTTGGTTCGAATTTGAATTGTAACTTATTGGCGGCTTATATAGGTATCGATAAGTAATCGATAAAAATGCTCAGGGTGGCGTGAGCTGAAAGTGAGCAAACGATATAAAAGGCCGACACTAGCGCGAACCAATTCACTTGAGCACCAGAGCTCGAAGCTCAAAGGTACGCCAGCAGAAGCACGTAGCATCCGCAGTCGTGCTTGTATCGTTGATAGCCAATCCTAAAAAAGGGTAAATAAAAGGTGTACATCGAACGGACCAAAAAGATTGGAAGTTCGAAAAATTAAGAAAATTACCCGATTTTCGTGTAAGCTTTGATGAAAATCGATTATCATGAAGATTAAATAGATGGCAATGGTACTGTAAGCTTTAAGTCTTCGTTTCATGAACCTTTATAGATGGCAATTGTAAACTTTACTTTTTCGGGGACGTAACAATGCGTGCCGGGACAGCTAGTTTAAAATAAATACTTAACGTATTATATTTTTTTCACACCACTATTCAGGTAGGGTATAGGCGCATTTTTTTATATTGTGGTGTCCCCTGTAGGCAAAATCCACAATGAAAATACTAAGCATAATGGAAAATGGAATATGAAGTATATAAAAATGGAAATGAGGGAAATAATTGCCAGTTGCATAGACTTCATTTGTTTTACTGAATCTACAAGTAGAAAATGTTGCAACTCGGTGAAATTAACTATATTTTTAATGAAGTCTTCGATCAAATTGTTGCTAACATCTCTGAAATAACTTGGCGAAATATCGTCGTTCAACGTCTGGAAAATTCGACGCATCAATTTATTCACTTGCGCGATGAGAACCAGATAGTTGTCTTTTATTTCCCGTATTTGCGCATGTAAGCACTCTGATATAATTTTCTCCTATTTATTTTCATAATTTGAAGAAGAAAAAAGGCCATTTTGAAAGTGCCCCAATGAATTTATGCCACTGGGAAGCTATTTTTATGTAAATGCTGCACCAAATGACGAACTATGATTCTTCAGAGACAAAACTAGACAACCGAACTGTACAAAAATCTTTTTACGAATGATTGGTAGAGAGGGCCTGAAGGTGGACAGAGCATATCTCTGGTTGATCATCAGCTTTAATCAGTTACCTACTCTATTATATCGGTGAATATATTTCGCCAGTTGGTGTTGGTACCAACATTGCCACTTTCCATTAGTAGATTTCTGGATATTTGGCGATTAGTGATGGCCTTTCCTTGTAGTTTGTGATGCATGGCATACTTCTTGCAATGTGTACATTCGAATGGTCGCTCGCCAGTATGTGTCCGAAGGTGTTTTTTTTTATACACTTGATAAGTGTTTTATTTTGTAATTTAAATTGTATCTTTGCTTTCTTTAAGTAGAATGTGGTTTTATTCTGCAATCGCCGCTTAAAATTCAAAGCAATTTTCGCCGCTGCAGGCCAAAAGTCCCAAGTTTTTGTTTGGGAAACTGGATAAAATGAAGGTCGGATATGATTTTGAATACATATATGTAGCTATTTTATGCCAAAATTTGAAACCTTTCCACCAAATGGTTTTTGAATGGCAGCCTTCCAAAGTTGAGTTTTATTAAAATTTAAAAAAAAAAAAAAAATAAATGCATGGCACACTTCCTGCAATGGGAACATTCGAGTGATCGCTCTCCTGTAAGGCCAGTAAAAGGCCATTTTGGAGATGTCCCAATGAATTCACCGCCGCTGGGAAGCTATTTTTATGTAAATGCTGCACCATTTGACAAACGATGATACATTAGAAACAGAGACAAGCGAACTGTACAAAAATCTTTTTACGAATGATTGGTAGAGAGGGCCTGAAGGTGGACAGAGCATATCTCTGGTTGATCATCAGCTTTAATCAGTTACCTCCTCTATTATATGCATTTCATTAGCATCGGTGAATATATTTCGCCAGTTTCCATTAGTATATTTCTGTATATTTGGCGATTAGTGATGGCCTTTCCTTGTAGTTTGTGATGCATGGCATACTTCTTTCAATGTGTACATTCGAATGGTCACTCGCCAGTATGTGTCTGAAGTTGTTTTTTTTAATTTATATCGTTGCTTTCTTCAAGTAGAATGTGGTTTTATTTTGTAATCGCCGCTTCAGGCCAATATTTGGGAAACTGGATAAAATGAAGGTCGGAATTGATTTTGAATACATGTATGTAGCTATTTTATGCCAAAATTTGAAACCTTTTTACCAAACGTTTTTCAATGGCAGCCTTTCAAAGTTGAGTTTTATTAAAATTTATAAAAAAAATTAATAGACCAAACTGGGAATGTAACAGCTCCCGAAGTTTGATTTATTATTTTCGACTACGGACCAGATAACAATAAAAAAATATAAAGAAGTTTCTATTCGTAAGCGTTTACATAATAACGTGAGCGGTTACATAATAACGTTTCGGTGAATATATTTTGCCAGTTGGTGTTAATATCAACATTGTCACTAGAGATGGCAATTGCAGAACTAAGAACTTCCCGACTCTGACGGTTCACTGAATTTCGGCGAATTTATTCCGCCATTTGGTGTTGGTATCAACATTGCCACTAGAGATGGGCGCGGGACGGGAATCCCGCGGGATTCCCAGGGGACCTGGAAAAAAGTGGGGAATCGGGCGGGACGGGATTAAATTGAAATTTTGTTGGTCGGGATCGGGACTGGACTGGATAGACGTGGTCGGGATCACTATTATTAATAATAATTATTCTTAATTGTTAATCTTCTCGTTAACAATTAACAGCGAGGCAACTGGAACACTTCTGCTTCCACCAAGACAAGCCTGTTCGAGGTATTCAAAAAAATCATTGCCACATTCCTCTGTCTGGAAAGATATTTAGGAAAAGATTTTCATCCATGGAAAATATATAACGAAGTTCTCTTACAAATTAATTATAGCTTTGAATGTTTAAATTGAATCCTCGATGTTAGATAATTAAATATAAGATCCATAAAATCACGTAATTATAGAAAACTACTCGTTATCCCCGAATTCTTAGGACAAATGCGCAGCCAGCCTATAAGTATTTTAAAACTTCGGGCAAAGTTTGGCAGAGATAGCTTTAAAACTGTCGAGGACATTGCAATAAACATGTGAATTTGGTTTTACAATAAGCAGGGCCAACCAAATTGAGAGAACAGAAAAATTAGCTGAGCATTTCTTTGAAGTATTTTTATTAAATGTATGACGTAAACTTATGCTAGGTTTACATAGCGTCACTCTGTGACAATCAGTGACAAAAGTACTCAGATGTCAAATGTATTTACATTGGCGTCACAAAAATTGCGTGTCACAAAGTGTTACATTGCTCACAAAAGTGAACATTGAACAGTTCGTGAGCAGTGAGCTAGATCCGCATTTACCAAACAATAACAGAAATAATAAAAACAAATAAAGGAAATCAGTGGCCATTTAGTGGAATGCACGTTTAATCCCTTAGCATATGAAATAGTTGGAGGATACCAGATATTGTTGCGTTTGACATTTTAACTCGTATGAGATGGTTGTCATTCTGGGTCCTAAAACCAATAGCATAGTGAAAGGTCTGCTTCCGGATATGTGGCTTATATACCTTTATCAACATTTTTAAGTCGTAAAAAAACAAAACAAAGTTGTCACAGTATGACACAAAAACCATCTTGCTCGATATGCTTGTCACAGGAATTTGCTGTTCAATTATTTGTTGTCACAAACGTGTCAGCTTCTGTCACAGAATGTCAGTGACACCAAATAAGTACTGGTGTTGACTCATTGTACTCACTCCTGTGACACACGATTTCTGTGATAAAGCATTTACCGTTCACATTGCGCTGTGACACTCTGTGACGCGATGGAAACTCAGCATAAGTGTTTTTTTTCAATCCTTCCTGAATGTGATTTCATGGTGGGACTACCAGGAGAACATGCTGCTTGACATGTGGATGGCGAACTTTGATTTACGATTACAGACAGTGAACAACATATGTCAGTGGAACAAGGAATCATGAGTGGTATTCCTGAAAGTGATTTGCTTTTGATTTGATCTAGATTTCGCCGAACAGCTGTTCACAGCTGTTCCATAGAAAACGTCCGGTGTGCCCAGAAAATTTAAGGAAAATAAGGTCAAACTAATTGATTTCGCGATCATTTTGATTTCGTTTTAGTGTGACCGCTCTCTCAGAAGAAAATTGCGACGCGCGCTTTGTGTTTGTTTAAATTTTTGTGATTTAAAAATGAAGAACGTTGTAAGCTTTCTCGCATTTTATATATTAGTTAATTTAACGATTATGTATTGCATTTAAGACAGCATACGAGCATTTTGAAAAAAAATGAACTACTGCCTAAAGTGGACGCAGTCATAAGTGCTCAAGTTTTTTGAGCTTGTGCTTAGCTCTGTCAAAGATATTCAGGGTTCAGGGAACAGTTCTCCTAGAAAGTTAGAAGTCACAAATTCTTCCACAATTTTAATCTGCCATCTTCCTCTGTAGATCTGCCAAATTGCATAAGCCACTTCCCGTGACCATAAACAAATACATAATTAATTAAATTCACCTTATTAAAGTTTCCAACATTTTAAAACTACATATTCTGCCCAAAACTATTTTTAAAGAAGCTTAGAATGTAGATGTTAGCTGGCTCTAGGTCGAGAAGAAAAACTCAGTGTTTTTGGTTTGTTTCCGATATATTTCGAATGCGCTTCGGCATCCGTCTTCAGGGACACTACAAAAACAATTTACCAATTATCACATTACTTCAAAAAACATTTTTTACATACAATTTATAACACGTCTGTACCGCTTGACGTGGAGTTCAGTACTAAATTATTGCCTATTGAGTAGATGTCTGTATATGTGGGCGCAGTTTTCAGTGTCAGTTTTGTAGTTTAGTCTCTTATCTGTTGGCGTGTCAATTATATGTAGCATTTCAAGAGTAAAGCGCTTCCTGTAATTGCTCTCTTGTTGTAAAATTGTTGTTTCTTCAAAATTCGGTGAATGTCCGCTCTCCATACAGTGGGTTGCTAGTGCTGTTTTTTGATTTGTCGTTTGGTGTCGGAGCTTGTAATCCGATTTATGTTGTGAAATCCTTGTTTTAAGTTTAGACTTTGTTGTTCCAATGTAAAGTTTATTGCACCTGTTCTCTAAATCTCCATTGCATGGTATTTTATATATAACATTGCTTTTGTCGGCTTTTTCTATTTTGGATTTCGTCTTGTTGTAAAAATTTTTCATTGTGTTTGTGGGTTTGTGGGCTATTTGTATGTTGTGTCTGTTGAAACATTCCGATTTTGCGAAGCGCTCTGAGAGTTTCGGAACGTATGTGAGGCACCTATATGATTTTGGTTGTTTGTCGTCTCTTGGTTTTATTGTCTTGTTTCTACCAATTAATGATTTTATAATCTTCATGGGGAAGTCATTATTCGTCAGTATTAGCTTAATTTCGGAAATGATGTCCTTATGGTAAATCTCGTCGCTTATGTTCAGCATCCTTTGAATACAGCTAGCAGCTGTATTTACTATCATATTTTTTGGGTGTTTGGAGTAGAAGTTTATTAATCGTCCTGATGCTGTGGGTTTCTTGTACCATTTAATTTTGAGTTTGTTTCCATGTCTGTTGATAGTGGAATCTAAATATGGAAGTTTTCCATCTATTTCTGTCTCGGTGGTGAATTTTAAATTTCTATGGAAAGAGTTTAGTGCTTTTAATGTCTCATGAGCCTCAGTTTCCTTGATAATGGCAAACAGATCGTCCACATATTTGGTTAGCAGTCTTGGTGGGTGCCTAAGTTTCTTCATTGTGTGGTCCAGAAGCTCTTCCATCACAATGTCTGCTATTACCGGGGATGCTGGGGAACCCATTGGCAGTCCTTTTAATTGGGTGTATAGTTGGTTCTCGAACTTAAAATACCTATTTTCCAATATACAAAATTTAACCATTTCCATAAACAATGGCTTCGGTATTTTGGTGTATTCTTCTATCGCAGTCCATTTTTTCCTAATGATTTCTAATGCCAAGTCTATGGGGATGCTCGGGAATAGCGATACTACGTCAAATGAGACTAATTTCTCTTCTTCCGAAATCTGAACGTCATTGGTCCGTTGTTTAAATTCAATTGAATTTTTAACATTGTAAATGGAGTCCGCAGTGATGTTCTTTAATATTTTAGCTATGTATCTACATAGTCCACTGGAAGGTGCACCTAATGATGAGCAAATTGGTCGAAGTGGATTGCCTTCTTTGTGAATTTTTGGAAGACCGTAAATTCTAGGAGGTAGCGCCGTACTTGTCGTTAACTTGTTTTTCTCTGTCTTAGAGATGATGTCTAGCTTAAACAGTTGGTCCACCAAACTGTTGTTTTTATTTTGCAGTCTTGTTGTTGGATCCTGCCTTAATTTCCTATATGTGCACATGTCCCCTAATATGTCCATCATTTTATTCCTATAGTCATCCTTCTCCATTGCCACCGTCTTGTTCCCTTTGTCTGCATTTAAAATTAAAATATTGTCGTTCTTCTTTAGAAATTTACGTGTTTGTTCCACTGTGTCAAGTATTGCACGATCTCTTGTGTTCTCTCTGTTTTTTGATTTGGCGTCTTTCACTAGTAATGAGAAACTTGTCCGCGCTGTTTCTTGTTGTTCTCTATCTTCTATAGTTTGTATAAGTTCCTCTCCGTCCGCTATGTATTTAAAGAGAGGGAATCTCTTCCTGTCCACTGGTACCGCAAACTTCGGACCTTTCGCAAGCAGCGCTTGTATGTTACCATGCAATGGAGATTTAGAGAACAGGTGCAATAAACTTTACATTGGAACAACAAAGTCTAAACTTAAAACAAGGATTTCACAACATAAATCGGATTACAAGCTCCGACACCAAACGACAAATCAAAAAACAGCACTAGCAACCCACTGTATGGAGAGCGGACATTCACCGAATTTTGAAGAAACAACAATTTTACAACAAGAGAGCAATTACAGGAAGCGCTTTACTCTTGAAATGCTACATATAATTGACACGCCAACAGATAAGAGACTAAACTACAAAACTGACACTGAAAACTGCGCCCACATATACAGACATCTACTCAATAGGCAATAATTTAGTACTGAACTCCACGTCAAGCGGTACAGACGTGTTATAAATTGTATGTAAAAAATGTTTTTTGAAGTAATGTGATAATTGGTAAATTGTTTTTGTAGTGTCCCTGAAGACGGATGCCGAAGCGCATTCGAAATATATCGGAAACAAACCAAAAACACTGAGTTTTTCTTCTCGACCTAGAGCCAGCTAACATCTACATTCTAATAATTAGAAAGGTCGCTAACCAACAATTATATTAATAACGGAAGGCCCGCCGAAAATCGCTAACCAACAATTATATGAAGCTTAGAAAGATAGAATTTACAATGTTTTTCGGCATTTTTTGCTTTCGAGCCTTAATTTAAATCTTGCGCAAATTGTCTATAAGCAAAAGCAAATCAAAATGAAACCAGGGTCGTTCCACCAACTGATTTAGATTTGCTTTCATGAAATCAAAATCAAATCTAAAACGTTTTCAGGAATACCATTATCTATTTTTCGAGAATGCGATTGAATGTTTGCCAGTGGAACAATTTATTTGAAAAACAGTCAAAATAAACATCCGCTGAGTTGCCATCACAGACTAAAAAGCTAGTTCTAGTGTTGACAAGTATTCTGCACCAAATCAGTTGTGTCACTGTTGTGGAGATTTTAGCCATTTTCCAGCTGTTTCGCTGATTATTTCTTAAATAGACTTGGGAATTGAATACATTGATGTTGTTAATTTGCTTATTTGCCAATATTAAATTTTTCTATGAATGTCACAATATGTTCAAAATTTTTGTCAGAATTTTTTGTGGCTCTTCTGATAAACAAGAAAAAAATTGTTAAGAATTGTAATGACTCGTTCCAAGAAGTAGGCCTTAAAGCAGCGATGCCCAGCCGAATGCTCTTTGTGTACGTTTTGTTATTGTAATTGCACGGAACATAGGAAATCAATGATCGTATACATGCAGGGCGCGAGGCATACGAAATGACACACATGCTAACAATTTCGTGTGTATGCGACGCGTAGAACAAAAACCGGGTTTGTTCTCTTCTTTGATTGGTGTTTGCGAGCGCAAGCAAACTGACCAACAACAATTTCATTATTGGTATTGGTGCTTATCTTTGTGAGTATTGGTGAGTGCTCTGTCGTTTGCTGCTTTTGGGCATGCCTGCCTTAAAGTATATGTCACGTTTAGAATATACATAGTAGAGTTTATATAGATTCCGACTGGACAAGCTGTGTCTGTATGAACGAGTCGATCTCGGATACTATAATAGAGCCACAAATTTTTGAAAGTATGTGTAGGTGTATATCGTACTCGGATCAAGTTTGTTTCAGATTTGGAAAATTCACCCTTCTCCTCCTTTTAACCACGAAAAACTGTCACAGCCACAATTTTTTAATAATATATATTAAGAAAGGCCCAATATCTATCTATTCTGAAGCAAAAACACCGAACACCGCACGAAATATTAAGTTCGCCGCCCCATTTATTTGAAATATATTTATATTATTTTAAAATGAAAAGCTGGCCTAGCAAAACCAATAAATTCAAAATTATGAAAAGCATGTCAATCCACACGAAAATATATTCAGTCGAAAAAGTTAGATCTACTACTAACAACTACAAAGAGAAGTGCTCAAAATTAATTAAAGAAAAACTAAAAAAATTAAATCAAACAAAAAATTTCGGAACCGTTAGAATCCATATTCATCTAATTACAGTATGAGTATTTGCATTATTTTTCAAACACGATTACTTATAATTTGATATATTAAAATTAAATAATGCCAGAGCCAGTAGAATTTCAGCATCAAATAAGGCCCAACGGCAAAGGGCTAGAAATCAATTAAATAGATCGAATATAGAAAAGGATAATAATGAGAGGGAACAGAAGACAGCTTCACAAAGTGAAAAAAGGGCAAATATTGAATATAGTGAAGCTGAAGCTGTTTTAAATATAAATTCAATATGCCGATTGTGATATTTTTCATTCCATTAGCGGTACGTACCCTTGCTTCGGTGGTAACACGTGCGTTAGCTCAACGCCGATGCAAGTCAAACCTTGTGGAAAAGGCGTTTAAAAATATATTGGGAAAGATTGCACGATGAGAAAAGTCAGAGGTGAAAAGGCTGTAAAAAGGACCATACCAGCAGGCCTTGCCTTGTTTCGTGTAGTGAAATTTTTTGTATATTTATCCATTGCAAATCGTATACACATCAATGTAAGAAAACCTGGTCCAAAATTATTTTGTTTGAATTGTTCTGTTAAATAAAAATGAAATATGCCGATTGTAAAATTTTTCATACCAATAGCGGCACGTACATTTGCACCGGTGGTAACACGTGCGTTGGCTCAAGCCGAAGCAAGTCTAACCTTGCAGAAAAAGCATTTAAAAATATATTGGGAAAGATTGCACGATGAGAAAAGTGAGAGGTGAGATGTCATTTCGTTTCACTTTTCCATTGTGTCTCAGAGTGACGGTATTTTTCCTAAGAAGCCCCATCCCAGAAGGTCATGCTAACAGCATCTATCAATTTTTGTTTCGTGTAGTGAAATTTTTTGTATATTTATCCATTGCAAATCGTATACACATCAATGTAAGAAAACCTGGTCCAAAATTATTTTGTTTGAATTGTTGTTTTAAATAAAAATTAAATATGCCGATTGTAAAATTTTTCATACCAATAGCGGCACGTACCCTTGCTCCGGTGGTAACACGTGCGTTGGCTAAAGCCGAAGCAAGTCTAACCTTGCGGAAAAGGCGTTTTAAAATATATTGGGAAATATTGGCTTTAGGGAGAAGAGCCATTCCAGTAATACAACTAGCGCAGAGCAACGTGTTTGGAGCTCCAATTAAAAGTACTGCAAATGGAATCAAAGATGACTGCAGTCAATCCTCTCCAGATAGCTGCTGTTAAGCCCCGACAACATACAGTAAACATACAGCTTTGCCGTGAAACAATGCCTCCACCACAAGTAGCCGTAATTCTAGCCCCGCCTCCAATGGGTCATCTTGTTCACTACGAGCTGGTTCCCTCGAGGACCCCGAATCTCTTGACCGACGAGCTAATGGCTCATACTCGAGCATTGTACAGGCAGTTCCGACGACGTGAACGCATTGAAGAACACAACTTGGAGACTAATCCAGACCACGATGATTGGAATATTGTGCCTATTGTGCATTTTAATTCGGAATCTTGTGGCACCATTGTGGACATCGCGGTCAGACTCACAGAGTGTTCAAGCCAATCGATCTTTTTTTTCGGAGCCATATTCTTAGCTATTGCTTTAATTGTTATTCCTGTCTTATACTACATGATGTCTTCAAGGCCTCCACCACTTTCAATGTGGGAAATATTCAACATGTTGTAACAGTTCCTCTATGTTGGAAAAAAAAAATATTATTTATTTTTTAATAAATTGAAGTATTATAAAGAATGTCAAGTTGCTTGCGTGTGATACTAAAAGAGTCGCTGAAACAGTGACTAGTACTCGAGTACAATGATCACTATTATGCTGGCACTCATGTCAACGACGTGGCTAAATTGTTGGAACTTTATGATGATGATGAGGAGTGGATTGAATCAAGAATGATAAAAAAAAATAAAATTACTTTTTAAATAAACAGCTAAATTGGCCACTCCGCTTCTGCTGGCTCACCTTTGCGCACGGAGCTCTGGTGTTCAAATGACTGGGTCCACGCTGATGTCGCTCTTTTATATCGTTTGCTCACTTTCGGCTCACGCACCCTGAGCATTTTGTAGGGTTACTTTCGATAATTATCGATTACTAATCGATATCGCTCTAAGGCGCCGATGCGCTACCATTCAAATTCAAACCATCTGTTATTTTTTAACAGCATTTATTTGTACGAGCTGGTACACTGCATCACCAACTACAATTCCCCCTGCAGTTTTCAATATATATCTGCTCCCGTCGTTTTTCCACACTTTGATGACTACTTCCCCCTCCAGTTCGAGCTTTACCAAATACAAATCCTGCTGCAGTCTTGAGTGGAATAACACAGGTGACACAAGGAAATATGAGGATAAACTTAAGGGAACAATATTCTTTAAATCTGTAGCCTGCAGCAGCTCAAGGAGAATTGAAGAATGTGTCGGATGTACCAATCGTCACTGCTTCTGTTACACCAGCTGCAGTAGTCACACGGTTACGAAAGTTCACGTTCACGGCGGATTTGAGCACGGTTCCAGTTTTTGGTGGTATAACCTCATGTGGTCTTGGATTCAAATTCAAATCATCGCTTGTTGAACAATGAATTGCAGCCATTACCAACACTTTAAAATACGTAAATGCGAACGAAAGCCTGGTTAAGAATCTGATGAAGCAAATTATTATATAATGTCATTCGGTATTCTGCAGTAGGTACAGTCGACTTTTGTACCCGTCGACGCTATAACGGCCCAAGTCAAGCACCAAATGCGTCGCTGCCGCTCGGTCACCAATCAGGCCGAGTTGGAAAATCCGGCGCCGGCCCAACGGTGGTAATAACAGTGGCCGCTTTGTTTGTTTCATATGCAATAAGCTGTTGTCTTGCCAGTGCATAAGGTCAGCGGCAGAACCGCAAACCAAAATGCCTGGCCGCCTCGGCAGGTTTTAAGCTTTATTCAATTTTGCCAAAATGGCTGACCCAAAGATGGCGGAGGTACGCGTTGCCCTTATACCCTAACACCCACGGCTGTCTTTGGCCGTGGCCGAGGAGAGGACTAATTGGGCGTCTTCTGCCTACCAAGCGCAAAGTTATCGTTTGACCGATAACGATATCTCGATATTCCGACCAACAAAATCTTAAAAACAGTCGAACGCGGTCGCACTAATCCCAAATATAGGGTGACCACACTCGTTTCACTCGATTTAAAAGCTGCTTAAAAACAAAAATTGAAAATTGTTGTTGTCGCTCAAGAAAGTTGCAGAAACTGCTGCAGCAGCTTGACAATAAAGCGGCCATGCCTCAGCGCGACTGCAATAGCAGCTAACAGTTTCTTTTAGTTTTTCTTTCGAATAGAGAATATTTTTATATATTTATTCGTTTCAAAACACACAGGCACATAATTTGACAAATTTTTAGGAAATTTTGGATTGAAATATGTAATTGAAATATGTAATACCAATTGCTTTGAGGACTCCTGCTCCAGTAATTGGGCGTGCCTTGACAAAAAAGGAAGCAAATCTAACATTGGGATAAAGTTGCCTTGGCGTCCAAGTGAAAAGTCATCCCAGGTGAGATCCTGTTGGACAAGATCTTGTTAAGATGAAATAACTTTTTAAATTAAACAGAAAACTTGAACTTCGGACTCTGAAATGTGTAACTGCATTAATCAAGAAGTGCTTGCCAACGCCATCTAACCAGATCCATAATGCGTGAATTCCAAAACACCATTGAGAAGGACATTAATCAAATTGAAAGCGAAAGCGAGGCGCAACAAAACAGTATAAACAAGTAAGAGCGCTGTAGTCGAGTTTCCCGACTACAAAATACCCTGTTCTATTGAGACACACATACAAACACACTCACATACACAAACGCATACACACGTACGAGCGCACACAAACACACACACGCGCGCTCACACGCGGCCTGCGCAGGCAGCGCTGCCTGCATGAAGTGGCTGCCTATGTGCATGCCAAAATTTGTGTCTCTATCTCTTATAGTCTCTGAGATCGACGGACGGACATACGGACATGGCTAAATCGACTCGGCTGTTGATGCTGATCAAGAATATATATACTTTATAGGGTCGGAGAAGCTTCCTTCTGGCTGTTACATACATTTTCACAACTTCCCATTTTTAATGGGAACAGGGTATAAAAATTAGATCATAGGAAAGCAGCTCTTATCTCTAGCGACATTTCCCCATTTACTTTTCATTTGCGGAGCAACTACTTTTGCGACTTAGAGACCAAATCGTAAAATTGTTGCGAAAGCGAAAACGGGAGCATGGCTGTATGACCTTAAAAATTACATATTCAGGAGGTTCGCTCTAATGAACATATATTGTTCCCTTTATATATATATATATTTCCATTTTGCTCTTGTTCCACCGAATAAGCCAATTCCTCGGTGGACCGTGCATGACTCAGGATTTCAATGTAATTAATACTGTTTATAATGACATTATGAAATATGTCTAATGCCAGTTTATACGCCAGCTATTTGCAAATAAAAATAATTTGTAAGTAACTAACTCACTGTTTATACGCTAAATACCATACGTAAGTATATGTATCTTTTAGTGCTGCCTGATTGTCATCAAGCCTTTGGCCTTGGTATCCGCCTTGGTTCAATTGCAACGTTTGTTTTCAGTTGTTATCTTAAACATTTTCCATTTCTCCTTCGCCTGCAGTCGATATGAATGTCAATTACAATATAGCAGTGCTACCATATAGTTGAATACATCAAAATCAGTGAATAGAGTGGCAACGCCTAACACACTATTTGCAAATAAGTAAGTAATCAGTAATTGTTTTCGTGACTTAGCTATTTGCAAATAACGAATTAACGCAGCGTTTATACGAAATAATTTGTCACTCACAAAATTGTTATTTGCAAATAAGACGGGCGTATAAACGTACTATGTGACGCACTGTACCAGCACGCACAAATAAATGAAGTATTAGAATAACGGCTGGCTCGAATTTGAATTATAACTTATTGGCGGCTTATATACGTATCGATAAGTAATCGATAAAAATGCTCAGGGTGGCGTGAGCCGAAAGCGAGCAAACGATATAAAAAGGCGGACACCAGCGCGAACCAATTCACTTGCGCACCAGAGCTCGAAGCGTAAAGGTGCGCCAGCAGAAGTACTTAGCATCTGCAGTCGTGCTTGTATTGTGGATAGCCAATCTTAAACATGGAATAAATGGAACGGAATAAAAAAATGAAAAAGGTTGAAAGTTCTCAAAAATTAATAAAATTACCCAATTATCTATAAGCTTTGATGAAAATCGATTATCATGAAGATTTAATAGATGGCAATGGTACTGTAAGCTTTACGTCTTCGTTTCATGAAGCTTTTATAGATGTTAATTGTAAGCTTGACTTCTTCGGGGACGTAGCAATGCGTGCCGGGACAGCTAGTTTAAAATAAATACTTAACGTATTATACTTTTTTCCACACCACTATTCAGGTGTAGGGTATAGGCGCATTTTTTTATATTGTGGTGTCCCCAGTAGACAAAATCCACAATGAAAATACTAAGCAAAATGGAAAATGGAATATGAAGTATATAGAAATGGAAATGAGGGAAATAATTGCCAATTGCATAGACTTTATTTGTTTTACTGATCTACAAGTAGAAAATGTTGCGACTCGGTGAAAATAACTATATTCTTAATAAAGTCTTCGATCAAATCGTTGCTAATATCTTTGAAATAGCTTGGCGAAATATCGTCGTTCAACGTCTGGAAATTTCGACGCATCAATTTATTCACTTGCGCGATGAGAACCAGATAGTTGTCTTTTATTTCCCGTATTTGCGCATGTAAGCAC
This sequence comes from Lordiphosa magnipectinata, assembly GCA_037044535.1. Taxonomy (NCBI): domain Eukaryota; kingdom Metazoa; phylum Arthropoda; class Insecta; order Diptera; family Drosophilidae; genus Lordiphosa; species Lordiphosa magnipectinata. The sequence goes on from JBAMBO010003838.1 coordinate 58,191, forward strand.
TCGATTTAATTTTCTCCTATTTATTTTCATAATTTGAAGAAGAAAAAAGGCCATTTTGAAGGTGTCCCAATGAATTCACCGCCAGTGGGAAGCTATTTTTATGTAAATGCTGCACCAAATGACGAACTATGATTCTTCAGAGACAAAATTAGACAACCGAACTGTACAAAAATCTTTTTACGAATGATTGGTAGAGAGGGCCTGAAGGTGGACAGAGCATATCTCTGGTTGATCATCAGCTTTAATCAGTTACCTACTCTATTATATCGGTAAATATATTTCGAAAGTTGGTGTTGGTACCAACATTGCCACTTTCCATTAGTATATTTCTGTATATTTGGCGATTAGTGAAGGCCTTTCCTTGTAGTTTATGATGCATGGCATACTTCTTGCAATGTGTACATTCGAATGGTCGCTCGCCAGTATGTGTCCGAAGGTGTTTTTTTTTATACACTTGATAAGTGTTTTATTTTGTAATTTAAATTGTATCTTTGCTTTCTTTAAGTAGAATGTGGTTTTATTCTGCAATTGCCGCTTAAAATTCAAAGCAATTTTCGCCGCTGCAGGCCAACACTTTAGCCAAAAGTCCCAAATTTTTGTTTGGGAAACTGGATAAAATGAAGGTCGGAATTGATTTTGAATACATGTATGTAGCTATTTTATGCCAAAATTTGAAACCTTTTCACCAAATGGTTTTTCAATGGCAGCCTTTCAAAGTTGAGTTTTATTAAAATTTATAAAAAAAAATTAATAGATCAAACTGGGAATGTAACAGCTCCCGAAGTTTGATTTTTTATTTTCGACTACGGACCAGATAACAATAAAAAAATATAAAGAAGTTTATATTCGTAAGCGTTTACATAATAACGTGAACGGTTACATAATAACGTTTCGGTGAATATATTTTGCCAGTTGGTGTTAATATCAACATTGCCACTAGAGATGGCAATTGCAGAACTAAGAACTTCCCGACTCTGACGGTTCACTGGATTTCGGTGAATATATTCCGCCATTTGGTGTTGGTACCAACATTGCCACTAGAGATTCCCAGGGGACCTAGAAAAAAGTGGGGAATCGGGCGGGACGGGATAGAATTGAAAATTGTTGGTCGGGACTGGACGGGATAGAATTGAAATTTTGTTGGTCGGGATCGGGACGGGACGGGATAGACGTGGTCGGGATCATTATTATTAATAATAATTATTCTTAATTGTTAATCTTCTCGTTAACAATTTAGAGCGAGGCAACTAGAACACTTCTCCAAGACAAGCCTGTTCGAGGTATTCAAAAAGATCATTGCCACATTCCTCTGTCGGGAAAGATATTTAAGAAAAGATTTATATCGATATATAACGAAGATTTCTTACAAATTAATTGTAGCTTTGAATGTTTAAATTACCTCCTCGATTTTAGATAATAAAATATAAGACCCATAAAATAATGTAATTATAGAAAACTACTCGTTATCCCCGAGTTCTTAGGACAAATGCGCAGCCAGCCTATAAGTACTTTAAAACTACGGGCAAAGTTTGGCTTTACCTTTAAAACTGGCGAGGAGATTGCAAAAAACATGTGAATTTTACAATAAGCAGGGCCAACCAAATTGAGAGAACAGAAAAATTAGCTGAGCATTTCTTTGAAGTATTTTTATTAAAGGTATGACGTAAACTTAAGATAGGTTTACATAGCGTCACTCTGTGACAATCAGTGACAAAAGTACTCAGATGTCAAATGTATTTACATTGGCGTCACAAAAATTGCGTGTCACAAAGTGTTACATTGCTCACAAAAGTGAACATTGAACAGTTCGTGAGCAGTGAGCTAGATCCGCATTTACCAAACAATAACTGAAATAATAAAAACAAATAAAGGAAATCAGTGGCCATTTAGTGGAATGCACGTTTGATCCCTTAGCATATGAAAGAGATGGAGGATACCAGATATTGTTGCGTTTGACATTTTAACTCGTATGAGATGGTTGTCATTCTGGGTCCTAAATCCAACAGCGTAGTGAAAGGTCTGCTTTCTGATAAGTGGCTTATATACCTTTATCAACATTTTTAAGTCGTAAAAAAACAAAACAAAGTTGTCACAGTATGACAGAAAAACCATCTTGCTCGATATGCTTGTCACAGGAATTTGCAGTTCAACTATTTGTTGTCACAAGCGTGCCAGCTTCTGCCACAGAATGTCAGTGACACCAAATAAGTACTGGTGTTCATATTGAAGAGTACTCATTTCTGTGACACACGATTTCTGTGACAATGCATTTACCGTTCACATTGCGCTGTGACACTCTGTGACGCGATGGAAACTCAGCATAAATGTTTTTTTTCAATCCTTCCTGAATGTGATTTCATGGTGGGACTACCAGGAGAACATGCTGCTTGACATGTGGATGGCGAACTTTGATTTACGATTACAGACAGTGAACAACATATGTCAGTGGAACAAGGAATCATGAGTAGTATTCCTGAAAGTGATTTGCTTTTGATTTTGATTTGATCTAGATTTCGCCGAACAGCTGTTCACAGCTGCTCCATACAAAACGTCCGATGTGCCCAGAAAATGTGAGGAATATAAGGTCATACTAATTGATTTCGCGACCATTTTTCGTGTTAGTGTGACCGTTCTCTCAGAAGAAAATTGCCACGCGCGCTTTGTGTTTGTTTAAATTTTTGTGATTTAAAAATGAAGAACGTTGTAAGCTATCTCGCATTTTATATATTAGTTAATTTAACGATTATGTATTGCATTTGAGACAGCATACTAGGCTACTGCCTAAAGTGGACGCAGTCAGAAGTGCTCAAGTTTCAGGGCACAGTTCTCCTAGAAAGTTGGAAGTCACAAATTCTTCCACAATTTTATTCTGCCATCTTCCTCTGTAGATCTGCCAAATTGCATGAGCCACTTCCCGTGACCATAAACAAATACATAATTAATTGAATTCACCTTATTAAAGTTTCCAACATTTTAAAACTACATATTCTGCCCAAAACTATTTTTAAAGATATTAGGAAGATAGAATTTACAATGTTTTTCGGCATTTTTTGCTTTCCCGCCTTAATTTAAATCTTGCGCAAATTGTCTATAAGCGAATGCAAATCAAAATGAAATCAGGGTCGTTCCACCAACTGATTTAGATTTGCTTTCATGAAATCAAAATCAAATCTAAAACGTTTTCAGGAATACCACTATCTACTTTTCGAGAATGTGATTGAATGTTTGCCAGTGGAACAATTTATTTGAAAAACAGTCAAAATAAACATCCGCTGAATTGCCATCATAGACTAAAAAGCTAGTTCTAGTGTTGACAAGTATTCTGCACCAAATCAGTTGTGTCACTGCTATGGCCATTTAGCTATTTTCCAGCTGTTTCGCTGATTATATCTTAAATAGACTTGGGAATTGAATACATTGATGTTGTTAATTTGCTTATTTGTCAATATTAAATTTTTCTATGAATGTCACAAAATGTTCAAAATTTTTGTGGCTGTGTGTAAAATGTGGCTCTTCTGATAAACAAGAAAAAAATTGTTAAGAATTGTAATGACTCGTTAAGGCCCAATTTCTCAAAAGTTGCGGTTAGGTACCGGCCGGTCAAATTTGCCGGCCGGAATTACCAGAGGTTAAGTCTTTTGGTTTTCTCAGCCAGACTTACCGGCAGGTTCACCCGATAGCGATTAATTGCTATCGCTGCAAAAGTGTGACCTGACACTGTCGACGAAACAGCTATTTGTTTTGGCATTTTTTAATGCTATTGTTGTCGCTGGTTGTTATTTTGCAAAATAGTTAAATGAAATTGCATGCGATGATGAATCACTGTGAAACATCGAAAAGACCAAGAGCGAAGAACTTTTCTGCGGCTGAGGAACATTCGCTTGTAGATTTTTAGAGTCAAACAAATCCATTTTTGGATGCGGAGACCTGGAAGCAGAAGGCCTGGGCTTGGAGATCCGTATGCCGCCATGCCGGAGTTCATCGCCCTTGGAAAGACTTACGGGATAAGTACGAGAATTTAAAAAAAACGATCGCGAAAATAATTCGCAATTAAGAAGCTGGAGACTTCTGGAACTGCGGCGGCTTTCCCAGCCCCGCTGGAGTCTTGTCTATTTCCAAAAAATTCGTGGCAAGATCCCAAGCACAGCCACAGGATTGGAAAATGTGGTTGAAAATTATGGTACGTTTTTATTTATGATATGTAAGCTTTAAAAATATTTAATTGGCCTCTTAAATTTTAGCACAAATCGATCAGTAAGTGCCTGTTTGTGATGGCACGGATAGCACGGTTTGCCGAATGAAGTCTGACTCAACAGATGTCGCCCGCAATGATAAGGAAGAAGAACCTTGCAGAAGAGCGCAGCGCCACCATAAGTTTGCTCTCTGACAACAATCCACGATTCCTGTTAACAATCCAAATCATAATAATAAATTGAATCATTGAAGTTAAGGTTTTACCTGTTACTTAGCGAAGATATTTGCTCTAATCCTAGCAAGATTTATTTGACATGCTGAGTTTGTTAACCTGAATCGTTGAACAAATTTGGCATCATCCAGATCATGCTCTCCCTGTACACTCTTGCTTTATTTTTTCGTTGCTCCGTCTTGGGTTATGTGGGTATAACCACCATCATGTTGGCCATTGTTGTAATACCGTTCCTGGTGCTGGCGGTGCACACGGATAAGCGGTTAGATCACTATCGGTATACCACATCGCATGAGGCAATTGGTGGTGCCATTGACCAGGTGGGTCCTTCGATTTTGCAGACGGCGGGCAGTAAGTTTGCCTGCTTTGCTTTATGCCGGCGTGGCGCTCAATACATATGCCATGAATGCGGCGGCTGCTATTCTGCTGAACAGAAAGTTCCATATTTCAGCGCCTGTGTCTTCTTGTCTTACCGCCTGAATCTTCCATATCCATTATTTTCCAAATTTGTTTATTTATAAACATTTTGTTTTGGCAATTGACAAAGTAAACAATACAAATTTTGGGCACAGCTGTTTGTCGATCGATAAAAAAAATCGATAATTCTATTGAAACTTGCCGGCAGGTTAAAATTTGACCCCATCATGAGGCAGCGGTTAACTTTGCCGCTCGGTTCTCGCCAAAGACAGCATGAGACACGCAAATTCGGCTAACCTGCCGGTAAGTTTGACTAACCGGACATTGAGAAATTGGGCCTAAAAGAAGTAGGCCTTAAAGAATATGTCACGTTTAGAATATACATAGTAGAGTTTATATAGATTCCGTCTGGCCAATCTGTGTCTGTATGAACGAGTCGATCTCGGATACTATAATACAGCGATGCCCAGCCGTATGCTCTTTGGGTACGTTTTGTTATTGTAATTGCACGGAACGTAGGAAATCAATGATCGTATACATGCAGGGCGCGAGGCATACGAAACGACACACATGCTAACGATTTCGTGTGTATGCGACGCGTAGAATAAAAACCGGTTTTGTTCTCTTCTTTGATTGGTGTTTGCGAGCGCAAGCAAACTGACCAACAACACCTTCATTATTGGTATTGGTGCTTATCTTTGTGAGCATTGGTGAGTGCTCTGTCGTTTGCTGCTTTTGGGCATGCCTGCTATAATAGATAGAGCCACAAATTTTTGAATGTATGTGTAGGTGTATAGGTGTATATCGTACTCAGATCAAGTTTGTTTCAGATTTGGAAAATTTCCCCTACTCCTCCTTTCAACCACGAAAAACTGCCACAGTCACAATTTTTAAGTTAGAACCTCGTGACTTAATATATATTAAGAAAGGCCCAATATCTATCTATTCTGAAGCAAAAACACCGAACACCGCACGAAATATTAAGTTCGCCGCCCCATTTTTTTGAAATATATTTATATTATTTTAAAATGAAAAGCAGTCCGAGCAAAACCATTAAATTCAAAATTATGAAAAGCATGTCAATCCACACGAAAATATATTCAGTCGATAAAGTTAGCTCTACTACTAACAACTACAAAGAGGAGTGCTCAAAATTAATTAAAGAAAAATTAAAAAAATTAAATAAAACAAGAAATTTCGGAACCGTTAGAATCTATATTCATCTAATTACAGTTTGAGTATTTGCATTATTTTTCAAACACAATTACTTATAATTTGATATATTAAAATTAAATAATGCCAGAGCCAGTAGAATTTCAGCATCAAATAAGGCCCAACGGCAAAGGGCTAGAAATCAATTAAATAGATCGAATATAGAAAAGGCTAATAATGAGAGGGAACAGAATACAGCTTAACAAAGTAAAAAAAAGTGGAAATATTGAATACAGTGAAGCTGAAGCTATTTTAAATAAAAATTGAATATGCCGATTGTAAAATTTTTCATACCAATAGCGGCACGTACCCTTGCTTCGGTGTTAACACGTGCGTTGGCTCAAAGCCGAAGAAAGTCTAAACTTGCGGAAAAGGCGTTTAAAAATATATTGGGAAAGATTGCACGATGAGAAAAGTCAGAGGTGAAAAGGCTGTAAAAAGGACCATACCAGCAGGCCTTGCCTTGTTTCGTGTAGTGAAATTTTTGGTATATTTATCCATTGCAAATCGTATACACATCAATGTAAGAAAACCTGGTCCAAAATTATTTTGTTTAAATTGTTGTGTTAAATAAAAATTAAATATGCCGATTGTAAAATTTTTCATACCAATAGCGGCACGTACATTTGCACCGGTGGTAACACGTGCGTTGGCTCAAAGCCGAAGCAAGTCGTAACCTTGCGGAAAAGGCGTTTTAAAATATATTGGGAAATATTGGCTTTAGGGAGAAGAGCCATTCCAGTAATACAACTAGCGCAGAGCAACATGTTTCAATCAATTTCAATTGCTCCAATTAAAAGTACTGCAAATGGAATCAAATATGACTGCAGTCAATTCTCTCCAGATAGCTGCTGTTAAGCCCCGACAACATACAGTAAACATACAGCTTTGCCGTGAAACAATGCCTCCACCACAAGTAGCCGTAATTCTAGCCCCGCCTCCAATGGGTCATCTTGTTCACTACGAGCTGGTTCCCTCGAGGACCCCGAATCTCTTGACCGACGAGCTAATGGCTCATACTCGAGCATTGTACAGGCAGTTCCGACGACGTGAACGCATTGAAGAACACAACTTGGAGACTAATCCAGACCACGATGATTGGAATATTGTGCCTATTGTGCATTTTAATTCGGAATCTTGTGGCACCATTGTGGACATCGCGGTCAGACTGACAGAGTGTTCAAGCCAATCGATCTTTTTTTTCGGAGCCATATTCTTAGCTATTGCCTTAATTGTTATTCCTGTCTTATACTACATGTCTTCACAGCCTCCACCACTTTCAATGTGGGAGCGTTTGATCGAAGCACTGTTGGAGATATTCAACATGTTGTAACAGTTCCTCTATGTTGGAAAAAAAATATATTATTTATTTTTTAATAAATTGAAGTATTATAAAGAATGTCAAGTTGCTTGCGTGTGATACTAAAAGAGTTGCTGAAACAGGGACTAGTACTCGAGTACAATGATCACTATTATGCTTGCACTCATGTCGACGACGTGGCTAAATTGTTGATACTTTATGATGATGATGAGGAGTGGATTGAATCAAGAATGATAAAATAAAATGAAATTACTTTTGAAATAAACAGCTAAATTGGCCACTCCGCACAGTCTGTCTTCACAGCCTCCACCACTTTCAATGTGGGAGCGTTTGATCGAAGCACTGTTGGAGATATTCAACATGTTGTAACAGTTCCTCTATGTTGGAAAAAAAATTTATTATTTATTTTTTAATAAATTGAAGTATTATAAAGAATGTCAAGTTGCTTGCGTGTGATACTAAAAGAGTCGCTGAAACAGGGACTAGTACTCGAGTACAATGATCACTATTATGCTGGCACTCATGTCGACGACGTGGCTAAATTGTTGGAACTTTATGATGATGATGAGGAGTGGATTGAATCAAGAATGATAAAATAAAATAAAATTACTTATTAAATAAACAGCTAAATTGGCCACTCCGCTTCTGCTGGCTCACCTTTGCGCACGGAGCTCTGGTGTTTAAATGACTGAGTCCACGCTGATGTCGCTCTTTTATATCGTTTGCTCACTTTCGGCTCACGCACCCTGAGCATTTTGCAGGGTAACTTTCGATAATTATCGATTACTAATCGATATCGCTCTAAGGCGCCGATGCGCTACCATTCAAATTCAAACCATCTGTTATTTTTTAACTGCATTTATTTGTACGAGCTGGTACACTGCATCACCAACTACAATTCCCCCTGCAGTTTTCAATATATATCTGCTCCCGTCGTTTTTCCACACTTTGATGACTACTTTCCCCTCCAGTTCGAGCTTTACCAAATACAAATCCTGCTGCAGTCTTGAGTGGAATAACACAGGTGACACAAGGAAATATGAGGCTGAACTTAAGGGAACAATATTCTTTAAATCTGTAGCCTGCAGCAGCTCAAGGAGAATTGAAGAATGTGTCTGATGTACCAAACGTCACTGCTTCTGTTACACCAGCTGCAGTAGTCACACGATTACGAAAGTTCACGTTCACGGTTGATTTGAGCACGGTTCCAGTTTTTGGTGGTATAACCTCATGTGGTCTTGGATTCCAATTCAAATCATCTCTTGTTGAACAATGAATTGCAGCCATTACCAACACTTTAAAATACGTAAATGCGAACGAAAGCCTGGTTAAGAATCTTATGAAGCAAATTATTATATAATGTCATTCGGTATTCTGCAGTAGGTACAGTCGAGTTTTGTACCCGTCGACGCTATAACAGCCCAAGTCAAGCACCAAATGCGTCGCTGCCGCTCGGTCACCAATCAGGCCGAGTTGGAAAATCCGGCGCCGGCCCAACGGTGGTAATAACAGTGGCCGCTTTGTTTGTTTCATATGCAATAAGCTGTTGTCTTGCCAGTGCATAAGGTCAGCGGCAGAACCGCAAACCAAAATGCCTGGCCGCCTCGGCAGGTTTTAAACTTTATTCAATTTTGCCAAAATGGCTGACTCAAAAATGGCGGAGGTACGCGTTGCCTTGAAAAATGCAAAACGCAGAGCTCTCTTTGACCGATGTGCAAAGGCCAACACCTCCAGAGAAACTGTTTTTGGATATCTCCAAAAAAATAATACCCTAACACCCACGGCTGTCTTTGGTCGTGGCCGAGGAGAGGACTAATTGGGCGTCTTCTGCCTACCAAGCGCAAAGTTATCGTTTGACCGATAACGATAGCTCGATATTCCGACCAACAAAATCTTAAAAACAGTCGAACGCGGTCGCACTAATCCCAAATATAGGGTGACCACACTCGTTTCACTCGATTTAAAAGCTGATTAAAAACAAAAATGGAAAATTGTGTTTGTCGCTCAAGAAAGTTTCAGAAACTGCTGCAGCAGCTTGACAATAAAGCGGCCATGCCTCAGCGCGACTGCAATAGCAGCTAACAGTTTCTTTCAGTTTTTCTTTATTTATATATTTATTCATTTCAAATCCCACAGGCACATAATTTGACAAATTTTTAGGAAATTTTGATGAAAATTTGGCTAAGTAGCAATGGTTGCAGATTTTGCAGGAATTAAAACATGAACTATGGCCGAGAAGTTCGCCAATTTGCCAAATTTTTATCAAAATTTCCTAAAATTTTGTCAAATTATTTGCCTGTGTAAACTTAGCTTAAGACACATCTTGTCAAAGTTTATTTTCTGTTTTTTTATACACGTTGCTTGTTTTTGTATAAAATTTTCAAAATGCCGATCATCTGTACCATGAAATATGTAATACCAATTGCTTTGAGGACTCCTGCTCCAGTAATTGGGCGTGCTTTGACAAAAAGGGAAGCAAATCTAACATTGGGACAAAGATGCCTTGGCGTCCAAGTGAAAAGTCATTCCAGGTGAGATCCTGTTGGTCAAGATCTTGTTAAGATGAAATAACTTTTTAAATTAAACAGAAAACTTGAACTTCGGACTCTGAAATGTGTAACTGCATTAATCAAGAAGTGCTTGCCAACGCCATCTAACCAGAGAGCCATAATGCGTGAATTCCACAACACCATTGAGAAGGACATCAATCCATCAACCATCAATGCAATTCACAGCTCCCCAGCGTCGAATTCGCAATCCACATCATGATGCAATCCTTTGGCTGGACCAAACACCTTAAGATCAATGGCAACAAAGATGTGAGTAGAGACATACCCATCACCTTACATATACGACTCCTTCTCGGACGAGATGATTGAACATTAAAATCGTTACAGGAGCTGGCCATCATGTTTATGCTTATAAGCCGGATGTGTTTAATCGCTATGTGAATGAGACCTGTGATATCTACGCCAGCTGCTGACAAGGGACACGGTCACGGCTCTGACGAGTTCCCAGGGCGGCGAACCGAATTCTGGGACTGCATCACATTAGCCACCAGCTATGTGACTACCAATTAGCATATTATTAATCAGAGCCAATTCCAAGAGCTTTGTTGATGCATGTAACAACAATAATTCTCATTTGAATGAATCTTTAACTAATCTTTTGTATTTTTCATTTGAAGAAAAGTTTCGGATGTTTTTGGGAGGCAGACGCAGACGCGCCCAAGGCCAAATGTCCAAATTAAATAATTGTTTTCATTATCTATTGATAAAAATTGCACAGGGCTACCACATTTTTGGGCTAAATACGGTATGGCAGCACTGATTTTTTTCAGTCTAAAGTCAACTGCCATAATTTTGTATGGCCGGACGACCAGTCTCAGGCAAAATATACCAAAAAGGGTACGACCGCAGTATAAACAGCGTACAAGGAAAAGTTTAATCCAAATTGTATAAGAGAGTTCACAAAAACAATCTAAAATAGTCAAAGAATTATAAAAACAAGTAAGAGTGCTGCAGTCGAGTACCCCGACTGCAAAATACCCTGTTCCAAGTATTGTTGTTTTTGCTCGGATCATATTGTGTTTTTCAGAATACAAACACAGAGTTTAAACTTAAAAATTGAGGCTCCGACATATTTCCGTGGTTAAGGCCTATTTCCAGAACGCACGAAATAAAATTTTTATGTTAAACTTCATATAAAAGCTAGGTCAAGCTAGCTTCGCCCATGCCGAAGTTTTTACACTCTTGCAAATGCTGTTTTTGAAATGTAAGAGTTTATGAACACTAACATAGTGGGTGGTGTTAACTGGCCGTTTTTTGCTCATAACTTGAGTATCGTTCATCCGATCTTCATCATTCATTCAGCAAATCGATAACTAATTTTGATTACTAGATATCTCTAGAAAGTACGAATTATCTATCATGAAAACTGTGGGAGATATGACGATTTTTCCAAATTGCGGAGGCAGGAGTGGGAGCGGCAAAAATTGAAAATAAACTTGATCTGCCTACAAGTATAAGAAATATATGCCCCATACATGTCAAACCTCTATCCCTTAACATCTCTGAGATCTGTGCGTTCATACAGACCGACAGACGGACGGACGGACGGACTGACAGACGGACATGGCTATATCGACTCGGCTGTTGATGCTGATCAAGAATATACTTTATAGGGTCGGAAACGATTCCTTTTTCCTGTTACATACTTTTGCACAAACTTAATATACTCTGTGTACCTTTGGTACAGAGTATAAAAAGTTTTTCTCACTAAGACTCATTTTCCGATCGATCGGTCCTATGGCAACCATAAGATATAGTCACCCGATGTGGATCAACATTTTCAAATTAGTTTGAAAGCGATTAATATTAATAACCACCGACCTTAAGAACGATTTACTTGAAAGCAAAAAAGTTTTTTTTATTGAGACCCATTTTCCGACCGAGGGTTCCTATGACAGCTATAAGATATAGTCATCCGATTTTGACCAAAATTTGAAAATCTGTTTGAAAGCATATAATATTAGTAATGGCCGAGTTTAAGGACGCTAACATTGAAAACAAAAAAGTTTGGTGGCTCTATCTCTTATAGTCTCTGAGATCGACGGACGGACATGGCTAAATCGACTCGGCTGATGCTGATCAAGAATATTTATACTTTATAGGGTCGAAGAAGCTTCCTTCTGGCTGTTACATACATTTTCACAACTTCCCATTTTTAATGGGAACAGTGTATACAAATTAGATCATAGGAAGGCAGCTCTTATCTCTAGCGACATTTCCCCATTTACTTTTCATTTGCGGAGCAACTACTTTTGCGACTTAGCGACCAAATCGTAAAATTGTTGCGAAAGCGAAAACGGGAGCGTGACTGTATGACTTTCAAAATTACATATTGATCAGGTTCGCTCTAATGAACATATATTGTTCCCTTTATATATATATATATTTCCATTTTGCTCTTGTTCCACCGAATTAGCCAATTCCACGGTGGACCGTGCACGACTCAGAATTTTAATGTAATTATTACTGTTTAAAATGACATTATCATATATGTCTAATGCCTGTGACGCACTGTACCAGCACGCACAAATAAATGAAGTATTTGAATAACGGTTGGTTCGAATTTGAATTGTAATTTCGTGGCGGCTTATATAGGTATCGATAAGTAATCGATAAAAATGCTCAGGGTGGCGTGAGCTGAAAATGAGCAAACGATATAAAAGGCCGACACTAGCGATAACCAATTCACTTGAGCACCAGATCTCGAAGCGTAAAGGTACGCAAGCAGAAGCACTTAGCATCCGCAGTCGTGCTTGTATCGTGGAAAGCCAATCCTAAAAAAGGGTAAATAAAAGGTGTACATCGAACGGACCAAAAAGATTGGAAGTTTGAAAAATTAAGAAAATTACCCAATTTTCGAATAAGCTTTGATGAAAATAGATTATCATGAAGATTTAATAAATGGCAATGGTACTGTAAGCTTTACGTCTTCGTTTCATGAAGCTTTTATAGATATTAATTGTAAGCTTGACATCTTCGGGGACGTAGCAATGCATGCTGGGACAGCTTGTTAAAAATAAATACTTAACGTATTATACTTTTTTCCACACCACCATTGAGGGTAGAGTATAGGCGCATTTTTTTTTATTGTGGTGTCCCCAGTAGGCAAAATCCGCAATAAAAATGCTAAGCAAAATGGAAAATGGAATATGAAGTATATAAAAATGGAAATGAGGAAAATAATTACCAGTTGCAAAGACTTCGTTTGTTTTAGTGATCTACAAGTAGAAAATGTTGCAACTCGGTGAAATTAACTATATTCATAATGAAATCTTAGATCAAATTGTTGCTAATATCTCTGAAATAACTTGGCGAAATATCGTCGTTCAACGTCTGGAAATTTCGATACATCAATTTATTCACTTGAGAACCAGATAGTTGTCTTTTATTTCCCTTATTTGCGCATGTAAGCACTCTGATTTAATTTTCTCCTATTTATTTCCACAATTTGAAGAAGAAACGAGAGCGTAAGTTAAAGTCGGCTCTAACCGACTTCGATATACCCGTTACTCTCTCTCTCTCTCTCTCTCTCTCTCACTAAGATTGCTGCTGAACGCAATGCTTAGGTTATGGGTGGGGTGGGTGGTGGGTGTTAACTGACGGTTTTTTGCTCATAACTTGAGTATCGTTCATCCGATCTTTATCATTCCTTCAGCAAATCGATAAATAATTTTGAGTACTAGATATCTCTAGAAAGTACGAACCATCTATCATCAAAACTGTAGGAGATATGACGTTTTTTCCGAATTACGGGGGCGTGAGGGGGCGTGGCAAAAATTGAAAATAAACTTGATCTGCGTGCAGACAATAGGAGTCTACATTTCAAATTTGGTTGCTCTAGCTCTTCTAGTCTCTGAGATCTAGGTGTTCATACAGACGGACGGACAGACGGACAGACGGACATGGCTATATCGAATCGGCTGTTGATGCTGATCAAGAATATATATACTTTATATGGTCGGAAATGATTCCTTCTGGCTGTTACATACATTTGCACGACTTTAGTATACCCTTTTACTCTACGAGTAACGGGTATAAATATAAAGAAGTTTATATTCGTAAGCGTTTACATAATAACGTGAACGGTTACATAATAACGTTTCGGTGAATATATTTTGCCAGTTGGTGTTAATATCAACATTGCCACTAGAGATGGCAATTGCAGAACTAAGAACTTCCCGACTCTGACGGTTCACTGGATTTCGGTGAATTTATTCCGCCATTTGGTGTGGATACCAACATTGCCACTAGAGATGACTCCCAGGGGACCTGGAGAAAAGTGGGGAATCGGGCGGGACGGGATTGAATTGAAATTTTGTTGGTCGGGATCGGGACGGGACGGGATAGACGTGGTCGGGATAACTATTATTAATAATAATTAATCTTAATTGTTAATCTTCTCGTTAACAATTCCAGCGAGGCAACTGGAACACTTCTGCTTCCACCAAGACAAGCCTGTTCGAGGTATTCAAAAAGATCATTGCCACATTCCTCTGTCGGGAAAGATATTTAGGAAAAGATTTTCATTCATGGAAAATATATAACGAAGTTCTCTTACAAATTAATTGTAGCTTTGAATGTTTAAATTGAATCCTCGATGTTAGATAATTAAATATAAGATCCATAAAATCACGTAATTATAGAAAACAACTCGTTATCCCCGAATTCTTCGGACAAATGCGCAGCCAGCCTATAAGTATTTTAAAACTACGGGCAAAGTTTGGCTTTACCTTTAAAACTGGGGAGGAGATTGCAAAAAACATGTGAATTTTACAATAAGCAGGGCCAACCAAATTGAGAGAACAGAAAAATTAGCTGAGCATTTCTTTGAAGTATTTTTATTAAATGTATGACGTAAACTTATGCTAGGTTTACATAGCGACACTCTGTGACAATCAGTGACAAAAGTACTCAGATGTCAAATGTATTTACATTGGCGTCACAAAAATTGAGTGTCACAAAGTGTCACATTGCTCACAAACGTGAACATTGAACAGTTCGTGAGCAGTGAGCTAGATCCGCATTTACCAAACAATAACAGAAATAATAAAAACAAATAAAGGAAATCAGTGGCCATTTAGTGGAATGCACGTTTGATCCCTTAGCATATGAAAGAGTTGGAGGATACCAGATATTGTTGCGTTTTGACTCGTATGAGATGGTCGTCATTCTGGGTCCTAAATCCAACAGCGTAGTGAAAGGTCTGCTTTCTGATAAGTGGCTTATATACCTTTATCAACATTTTTAAGTCGTAAAAAAACAAAACAAAGTTGTCACAGTATGACAGAAAAACCATCTTGCTCGATATGCGTGTCACAGGAATTTGCTGTTCAATTATTTGTTGTCACAAACGTGTCAGCTTCTGTCACAGAATGTCAGTGACACCAAATAAATACTGGTGTTCACATTGAAGAGTACTCACTCCTGTGACACACGATTTCTGTGACAATGCATTTACCGTTCACATTGCGCTGTGACACTCTGTGACGCGATGGAAACTCAGCATAAATGTTTTTTTTCAATCCTTCCTGAATGTGATTTCATGGTGGGACTACCAGGAGAACATGCTGCTTGACATGTGGATGGCGAACTTTGATTTACGATTACAGACAGTGAACAACATATGTCAGTGGAACAAGGAATCATGAGTGGTATTCCTGAAAGTGATTTGCTTTTGATTTGATTTAGATTTCGCCGAACAGCTGTTCACAGCTGCTCCATACAAAACGTCCGATGTGCCCAGAAAATGTGAGGAATATAAGGTCATACTAATTGATTTCGCGACCATTTTTCGTGTTAGTGTGACCGTTCTCTCAGAAGAAAATTGCCACGCGCGCTTTGTGTTTGTTTACATTTTTGTGATTTAAAAATGAAGAACGTTGTAAGCTATCTCGCATTTTATATATAAGTTAATTTAACGATTATGTATTGCATTTGAGACAGCATACGAGCATTTTGAAAAAAAAATGACCTACTGCCTAAAGTGGACGCAGTCATAAGTGCTCAAGTTTTTTGAGCTTGTGCTTAACTCTGTCAAAGATATTCATGGTTCAGGGCACAGTTCTCCTAGAAAGTTGGAATTCACAAATTCTTCCACAATTTTATTCTGCCATCTTCCTCTGTATGTCTGCCAAATTGCATAAGCCACTTCCCGTGACCATAAACAAATACATAATTAATTAAATTCATCTTATTGAAGTTTCCAACATTTTAAAACTACATATTCTGCCCAAAACTATTTTTAAAGAAGCTTAGAAAGATAGAATTTACAATGTTTTAATTAATTTTGATCTTGCGCAAATTGTCTATAAGCGAATGCAAATCAAAATGAAATCAGGGTCGTTCCACCAACTGAATTAGATTTGCTTTCATGAAATCAAAATCAAATCTAAAACGTTTTCAGGAATACCATTATCTATTTTTCGAGAATGTGATTGAATGTTTGCCAGTGGAACAATTTATTTGAAAAACAGTCAAAATAAACATCCGCTGAATTGCCATCACAGACTAAAAAGCTAGTTCTAGTGTTAACAAGTATTCTGCACCAAATCAGTTGTGTCACTGCTATGGCCATTTAGCCATTTTCCAGCTGTTTCGCTGATTATATCTTAAATATACTTGGAAATTGAATACATTGATGTTGTTAATTTGCTTATTTGCCAATATTAAACTTTTCTATGAATGTCACAATATGTTCAAAATTTTTGTCAGCGCCATCAAAATGTGGCTCTTCTGATAAACAGGAAAAAAATTGTTAAGAATTGTAATGACTCGTTCCAAGAAGTAGGCCTTAAAGCAGCGATGCCCAGCCGTATGCTCTTTGGGTACGTTTTGTTATTGTAATTGCACGGAACGTAGGAAATCAATGATCGTATACATGCAGGGCGCGAGGCATACGAAACGACACACATGCTAACGATTTCGTGTGTATGCGACGCGTAGAATAAAAACCGGTTTTGTTCTCTTCTTTGATTGGTGTTTGCGAGCGCAAGCAAACTGACCCACAACACCTTCATTATTGGTATTGGTGCTTATCTTTGTGAGCATTGGTGAGTGCTCTGTCGTTTGCTGCTTTTGGGCATGCCTGCCTTAAAGTATATGTCACGTTTAGAATATACATAGTAGTGTTTATATAGATTCCGACTGGCCAACCTGTGTCTGTATGAACGAGTCGATCTCGGATACCATAATAGAGCCACAAATTTTTGAATGTATGTTTAGGTGTATATCGTACTCAGATCAAGTTTGTTTCCGATTTGGAAAATTCCCCCTACTCCTCCTTTTAACCACGAAAAACTGCCACAGCCACAATTTTTTAATAATATATATTAAGAAAGGCCCAATTTCTATCTATTTTGAAGCAAAAACACCGAACACCGCACGAAATATTAAGTTCGCCGCCCCATTTATTTGAAATATATTTCTATTATTTTAAAATGAAAAGCAGTCCGACCAAAACCAATAAATTCAAAATTATGAAAAGCATGCCAATCCACACGAAAATATATTCAGTCGAAATAGTTAGCTCTACTACTAACAACTACAAAGAGAAGAAAAATTTTAAAAATTAAATAAAACAAGAAATTTTGGAACCGTTAGAATCTATAATCATCTAATTACAGTATGAGTATTTGCATTATTTTTCAAACACGATTACTTATAATTTGATATATTAAAATTAAATAATGCCAGAGCCAGTAGAATTTTAGCATCAAATAAGGCCCAACGGCAAAGGGCTAGAAATCAATTAAATAGATCGAATATAGAAAAGGCTAATAATGAGAGGGAACAGAAGACAGCTTCACAAAGTGAAAAAATGGCAAATATTGAATATAGTGAAGCTGAAGCTGTTTTAAATATAAATTCAATATGCCGATTGTGAAATTTTTCATTCCATTAGCGGTACGTTACCCTTGCAACGCCGATGCAAGTCAAACCTTGTGGAAAAGGCGTTTAAAAATATATTGGGAAAGATTGCACGATGAGAAAAGTGAGAGGTGAGATGTCATTTCGTTTCACTTTTCCATCGTGTCTCAGAGTGACTGTATTTTTCCTTAGAAGCCCCATCCCAGAAGGTCATGCTAACAGCATCTCTCAATTTTTGTTTCGTGTAGTGAAATTTTTTGTATATTTATCCATTGCAAATCGTATACACATCAATGTAAGAAAACCAGTTCCAAAATTATTTTGTTTGAATTGTTGTTTTAAATAAAAATTAAATATGCCGATTGTAAAATTTTTCATACCAATAGCGGCACGTACATTTGCTCCGGTGGTAACACGTGCGTTGGCTCAAAGCCGAAGCAAGTCTAACCTTGCGGAAAAGGCGTTTTAAGATATATTGGGAAATATTGGCTTTAGGGAGAAGAGCCATTCCAGTGTTTGGAGATCCAATTAAAAGTACTGCAAATGGAATCAAATATGACTGCAGTCAATCCTCTCCAGATAGCTGCTGTTAAGCCCCGACAACATACAGTAAACATACAGCTTTGCCGTGAAACAATGCCTCCACCACAAGTAGCCGTAATTCTAGCCCCGCCTCCAATGGGTCATCTTGTTCACTACGAGCTGGTTCCCTCGAGGACCCCGAATCTCTTGACCGACGAGCTAATGGCTCATACTCGAGCATTGTACAGGCAGTTCCGACGACGTGAACGCATTGAAGAACACAACTTGGAGACTAATCCAGACCACGATGATTGGAATATTGTGCCTTTTGTGCATTTTAATTCGGAATCTTGTGGCACCATTGTGGACATCGCGGTCAGACTCACAGAGTGTTCAAGCCAATCGATCTTTTTTTTCGGAGCCATATTCTTAGCTATTGCTTTAATTGTTATTCCTGTCTTATACTACATGATGTCTTCACAGCCTCCACCACTTTCAATGTGGGAGCGTTTGATCGAAGCACTGTTGGAAATATTCAACATGTTGTAACAGTTCCTCTATGTTGGAAAAAAAAAATATTATTTATTTTTTAATAAATTGAAGTATTATAAAGAATGTCAAGTTGCTTGCGTGTGATACTAAAAGAGTCGCTGAAACAGGGACTAGTACTCGAGTACAATGATCACTATTATGCTGGCACTCATGTCGACGACGTGGCTAAATTGTTGGAATTTTATGATGATGATGAGGAGTGGATTGAATCAAGAATGATAAAATAAAATAAAATTACTTTTTAAATAAACAGCCAAATTGGCCACTCCGCTTCTGCTGGCTCACCTTTGCGCACGGAGCTCTGGTGTTCAAATGACTGGGTCCACGCTGATGTCGCTCTTTTATATCGTTTGCTCACTTTCGGCTCACGCACCCTGAGCATTTTGCAGGGTAACTTTCGATAATTATCGATTACTAATCGATATCGCTCTAAGGCGCCGATACGCTACCATTCAAATTCAAACCATCTGTTATTTTTTAACTGCATTTATTTGTACGAGCTGGTACAGTGCATCACCAACTACAATTCCCGCTGCAGTTTTCAATATATATATCTGCTCCCGTCGTTTTTCCACACTTTGATGACTACTTTCCCCTCCAGTTCGAGCTTTACCAAATACAAATCCTGCTGCAATCTTGAGTGGAATAACACAGGTGACACAAGGAAATATGAGGCTGAACTTAAGGGAACAATATTCTTTAAATCTGTAGCCTGCAGCAGCTCAAGGAGAATTGAAGAATGTGTCTGATGTACCAAACGTCACTGCTTCTGTTACACCAGCTGCAGTAGTCACACGATTACGAAAGTTCACGTTCACGGTTGATTTGAGCACGGTTCCAGTTTTTGGTGGTATAACCTCATGTGGTCTTGGATTCCAATTCAAATCATCTCTTGTTGAACAATGAATTGCAGCCATTACCAACACTTTAAAATACGTAAATGCGAACGAAAGCCTGGTTAAGAATCTTATGAAGCAAATTATTATATAATGTCATTCGGTATTCTGCAGTAGGTACAGTCGAGTTTTGTACCCGTCGACGCTATAACAGCCCAAGTCAAGCACCAAATGCGTCGCTGCCGCTCGGTCACCAATCAGGCCGAGTTGGAAAATCCGGCGCCGGCCCAACGGTGGTAATAACAGTGGCCGCTTTGTTTGTTTCATATGCAATAAGCTGTTGTCTTGCCAGTGCATAAGGTCAGCGGCAGAACCGCAAACCAAAATGCCTGGCCGCCTCGGCAGGTTTTAAACTTTATTCAATTTTGCCAAAATGGCTGACTCAAAAATGGCGGAGGTACGCGTTGCCTTGAAAAATGCAAAACGCAGAGCTCTCTTTGACCGATGTGCAAAGGCCAACACCTCCAGAGAAACTGTTTTTGGATATCTCCAAAAAAATAATACCCTAACACCCACGGCTGTCTTTGGTCGTGGCCGAGGAGAGGACTAATTGGGCGTCTTCTGCCTACCAAGCGCAAAGTTATCGTTTGACCGATAACGATAGCTCGATATTCCGACCAACAAAATCTTAAAAACAGTCGAACGCGGTCGCACTAATCCCAAATATAGGGTGACCACACTCGTTTCACTCGATTTAAAAGCTGATTAAAAACAAAAATGGAAAATTGTGTTTGTCGCTCAAGAAAGTTTCAGAAACTGCTGCAGCAGCTTGACAATAAAGCGGCCATGCCTCAGCGCGACTGCAATAGCAGCTAACAGTTTCTTTCAGTTTTTCTTTATTTATATATTTATTCATTTCAAATCCCACAGGCACATAATTTGACAAATTTTTAGGAAATTTTGATGAAAATTTGGCTAAGTAGCAATGGTTGCAGATTTTGCAGGAATTAAAACATGAACTATGGCCGAGAAGTTCGCCAATTTGCCAAATTTTTATCAAAATTTCCTAAAATTTTGTCAAATTATTTGCCTGTGTAAACTTAGCTTAAGACACATCTTGTCAAAGTTTATTTTCTGTTTTTTTATACACGTTGCTTGTTTTTGTATAAAATTTTCAAAATGCCGATCATCTGTACCATGAAATATGTAATACCAATTGCTTTGAGGACTCCTGCTCCAGTAATTGGGCGTGCTTTGACAAAAAGGGAAGCAAATCTAACATTGGGACAAAGATGCCTTGGCGTCCAAGTGAAAAGTCATTCCAGGTGAGATCCTGTTGGTCAAGATCTTGTTAAGATGAAATAACTTTTTAAATTAAACAGAAAACTTGAACTTCGGACTCTGAAATGTGTAACTGCATTAATCAAGAAGTGCTTGCCAACGCCATCTAACCAGAGAGCCATAATGCGTGAATTCCACAACACCATTGAGAAGGACATCAATCCATCAACCATCAATGCAATTCACAGCTCCCCAGCGTCGAATTCGCAATCCACATCATGATGCAATCCTTTGGCTGGACCAAACACCTTAAGATCAATGGCAACAAAGATGTGAGTAGAGACATACCCATCACCTTACATATACGACTCCTTCTCGGACGAGATGATTGAACATTAAAATCGTTACAGGAGCTGGCCATCATGTTTATGCTTATAAGCCGGATGTGTTTAATCGCTATGTGAATGAGACCTGTGATATCTACGCCAGCTGCTGACAAGGGCCACGGTCACGGCTCTGACGATTTCCCAGGGCGGCGAACCGAATTCTGGGACTGCATCACATTAGCCACCAGCTATGTGACTACCAATTATCATATTATTAATCAGAGCCAATTCCAAGAGCTTTGTTGATGCATGTAACAACAATAATTCTCATTTGAATGAATCTTTAACTAATCTTTTGTATTTTTCATTTGAAGAAAAGTTTCGGATGTTTTTGGGAGGCAGACGCAGACGCGCCCAAGGCCAAATGTCCAAATTAAATAATTGTTTTCATTAGCTTTTGATACAAATTGCACAGGGCTACCACATTTTTGGGCTAAATACGGTATGGCAGCACTGATTTTTTTCAGTCTAAAGTCAACTGCCATAATTTTGTATGGCCGGACGACCAGTCTCAGGCAAAATATACCAAAAAGGGTACGACCGCAGTATAAACAGCGTACAAGGAAAAGTTTAATCCAAATTGTATAAGAGAGTTCACAAAAACAATCTAAAATAGTCAAAGAATTATAAAAACAAGTAAGAGTGCTGCAGTCGAGTACCCCGACTGCAAAATACCCTGTTCCAAGTATTGTTGTTTTTGCTCGGATCTTATTGTGGTTTTCAGAATACAAACACAGAGTTTAAACTTAAAAATTGAGGCTCCGACATATTTCCGTGGTTTCCAGAACGCACGAAATAAAATTTTTATGTTAAACTTCATATAAAAGCTAGGTCAAGCTAGCTTCGCCCATGCCGAAGTTTTTACACTCTTGCAAATGCTGTTTTTGAAATGTAAGAGTTTATGAACACTAACATAGTGGGTGGTGTTAACTGGCCGTTTTTTGCTCATAACTTGAGTATCGTTCATCCGATCTTCATTATTCATTCAGCAAATCGATAACTAATTTTGATTACTAGATATCTCTAGAAAGTACGAATTATCTATCATGAAAACTGTGGGAGATATGACGATTTTTCCAAATTGCGGAGGCAGGAGTGGGAGCGGCAAAAATTGAAAATAAACTTGATCTGCCTACAAGTATAAGAAATATATGCCCCATACATGTCAAACCTCTATCCCTTAACATCTCTGAGATCTGTGCGTTCATACAGACCGACATACGGACGGACGGACGGACTGACAGACGGACATGGCTATATCGACTCGGCTGTTGATGCTGATCAAGAATATACTTTATAGGGTCGGAAACGATTCCTTTTTCCTGTTACATACTTTTGCACAAACTTAATATACTCTGTGTACCTTTGGTACAGAGTATAAAAAGTTTTTCTCACTAAGACTCATTTTCCGATCGATCGGTCCTATGGCAACCATAAGATATAGTCACCCGATGTGGATCAACATTTTCAAATTAGTTTGAAAGCGATTAATATTAATAACCACCGACCTTAAGAACGATTTACTTGAAAGCAAAAAAGTTTTTTTTATTGAGACCCATTTTCCGACCGAGGGTTCCTATGACAGCTATAAGATATAGTCATCCGATTTTGACCAAAATTTGAAAATCTGTTTGAAAGCATATAATATTAGTAATGGCCGAGTTTAAGGACGCTAACATTGAAAACAAAAAAGTTTGGTGGCTCTATCTCTTATAGTCTCTGAGATCGACGGACGGACATGGCTAAATCGACTCGGCTGATGCTGATCAAGAATATTTATACTTTATAGGGTCGAAGAAGCTTCCTTCTGGCTGTTACATACATTTTCACAACTTCCCATTTTTAATGGGAACAGGGTATAAAAATTAGATCATAGGAAGGCAGCTCTTATCTCTAGCGACATTTCCCCATTTACTTTTCATTTGCGGAGCAACTACTTTTGCGACTTAGCGACCAAATCGTAAAATTGTTGCGAAAGCGAAAACGGGAGCATGGCTGTATGACCTTAAAAATTACATATTCAGAAGGTTCGCTCTAATGAACATATAATGTTCCCTTTATATATATATATATATTTTCATTTTGCTCTTGTTCCACCGAATAAGACAATTCCACGGTGGACCGTGCACGACTCGGGATTTCAATGTAAATAATACTGTTTATAATGACATTATGAAATATGTCTAATGCCTGTGACGCACTGTACCAGCACGCATAAATAAATGAAGTATTTGAATAACGGTTGGTTCGAATTTGAATTGTAACTTATTGGCGGCTTATATAGGTATCGATAAGTAATCGATAAAAATACTCAGGGTGGCGTGAGCTGAAAGTGAGCAAACGATATAAAAGGCCGACACTAGCGCGAACCAATTCACTTGAGCACCAGAGCTCGAAGCTCAAAGGTACGCCAGCAGAAGCACGTAGCATCCGCAGTCGTGCTTGTATCGTTGATAGCCAATCCTAAAAAAGGGTAAATAAAAGGTGTACATCGAACGGACCAAAAAGATTGGAAGTTCGAAAAATTAAGAAAATTACCCGATTTTCGTGTAAGCTTTGATGAAAATCGATTATCATGAAGATTAAATAGATGGCAATGGTACTGTAAGCTTTAAGTCTTCGTTTCATGAACCTTTATAGATGGCAATTGTAAACTTTACTTTTTCGGGGACGTAACAATGCGTGCCGGGACAGCTAGTTTAAAATAAATACTTAACGTATTATATTTTTTTCACACCACTATTCAGGTAGGGTATAGGCGCATTTTTTTATATTGTGGTGTCCCCTGTAGGCAAAATCCACAATGAAAATACTAAGCATAATGGAAAATGGAATATGAAGTATATAAAAATGGAAATGAGGGAAATAATTGTCAATTGCATAGACTTCATTTGTTTTACTGAATCTACAAGTAGAAAATGTTGCGACTCGGTGAAAATAACTATATTCTTAATGAAATCTTCGATCAAATGGTTGCTAACATCTCTGAAATAACTTGGCGAAATATCGTCGTTCAACGTTTGGAAATTTCGACGCATCAATTTATTCACTTGCGCGATGTGAACCAGATAGTTGTCTTTTATTTCCCGTATTTGCGCATGTAAACTCTGATTTAATTTTCTCCTATTTATTTTCATAATTTGAAGAAGAAAAAAGGCCATTTTGAAGGTGCCCCAATGAATTTATGCCACTGGGAAGCTATTTTTATGTAAATGCTGCACCAAATGACGAACTATGATTCTTCAGAGACAAAATTAGACAACCGAACTGTACAAAAATCTTTTTACGAATGATTGGTAGAGAGGGCCTGAAGGTGGACAGAGCATATCTCTGGTTGATCATCAGCTTTAATCAGTTACCTACTCTATTATATCGGTGAATATATTTCGCCAGTTGGTGTTGGTACCAACATTGCCACTTTCCATTAGTAGATTTCTGGATATTTGGCGATTAGTGATGGCCTTTCCTTGTAGTTTGTGATGCATGGCATACTTCTTGCAATGTGTACATTCGAATGGTCGCTCGCCAGTATGTGTCCGAAGGTGTTTTTTTTTATACACTTGATAAGTGTTTTATTTTGTAATTTAAATTGTATCTTTGCTTTCTTTAAGTAGAATGTGGTTTTATTCTGCAATTGCCGCTTAAAATTCAAAGCAATTTTCGCCGCTGCAGGCCAACACTTTAGCCAAAAGTCCCAAGTTTTTGTTTGGGAAACTGGATAAAATAAAGGTCGGAAATGATTTTGAATACATATATGTAGCTATATTATGCCAAAATTTGAAACCTTTCCACCAAATGGTTTTTGAATGGCAGCCTTCCAAAGTTGAGTTTTATTAAAATTTAAAAAAAAAAAAAAAATAAATGCATGGCACACTTCCTGCAATGGGAACATTCGAGTGATCGCTCTCCTGTAAGGCCAGTAAAAGGCCATTTTGGAGATGTCCCAATGAATTCACCGCCGCTGGGAAGCTATTTTTATGTAAATGCTGCACCATTTGACAAACGATGATACATTAGAAACAGAGACAAGCGAACTGTACAAAAATCTTTTTACGAATGATTGGTAGAGAGGGCCTGAAGGTGGACAGAGCATATCTCTGGTTGATCATCAGCTTCAATCAGTTACCTCCTCTATTATATCGGTGAATATATTTCGGCAATTGGTGCTGGTACCAACATTACCACTTTCCATTTGTAGATTTCTGTATATTTGGCGATTAGTGATGGCCTTTCCTTGTAGTTTGTGATGCACGGCATACTTCTTGCAATGTGTACATTCGAATGGTCGCTCGCCAATATGTGTCCGAAGGTGTTTTTTTTAAATATATATTTTTTCTTTCTTCAAGTAGAATGTGGTTTTATTCTGTAATCGCCGCTTCAGGCCAAAATTTTGGCCAAAAGTCCCAAGTTTTTGTTTGGGAAACTGGATAAAATGAAGGTCGGATATGATTTTGAATACATATATGTATCTATTTTATGCCAAAATTTGAAACCTTTTCACCAAATGGTTTTTGAATGGCAGCCTTTCAAAGTTAAGTTTTCTTAAAATTTAAAAAAAAAATAAAAATAAATGCATTCCTGCAATGGGAACATTCGAGTGATCGCTCTCCTGTAAGGCCAGTAAAAGGCCATTTTGGAGATGTCCCAATGATTTCACCGCCATTCGGAAGCTATTTTGATGTAAATGCTGCACCATTTGACAAACGTTGATACATTAGAAACAGAAACAAGCGAACTGTACAAAAATCTTTTTACGAATGATTGGTAGAGAGGGCCTGAAGGTGGACAGAGCATATCTCTGGTTGATCATCAGCTTTAATCAGTTACCTCCTCTATTATATCGGTAAATATATTTCGAAAGTTGGTGTTGGTACCAACATTGCCACTTTCCATTAGTAGATTTCTGGATATTTGGCGATTAGTGATGGCCTTTCCTTGTAGTTTGTGATGCATGGCATACTTCTTGCAATGTGTACATTCGAATGGTCGCTCGCCAGTATGTGTCCGAAGGTGTTTTTTTTTATACACTTGATAAGTGTTTTATTTTGTAATTTAAATTGTATCTTTGCTTTCTTTAAGTAGAATGTGGTTTTATTCTGCAATTGCCGCTTAAAATTCAAAGCAATTTTCGCCGCTGCAGGCCAACACTTTAGCCAAAAGTCCCAAGTTTTTGTTTGGGAAACTGGATAAAATAAAGGTCGGAAATGATTTTGAATACATATATGTAGCTATTTTATGCCAAAATTTGAAACCTTTTCACCAAATGGTTTTTGAATGGCAGCCTTTCAAAGTTAAGTTTTCTTAAAATTTAAAAAAAAAATAAAAATAAATGCATTCCTGCAATGGGAACATTCGAGTGATCGCTCTCCTGTAAGGCCAGTAAAAGGCCATTTTGGAGATGTCCCAATGATTTCACCGCCATTCGGAAGCTATTTTGATGTAAATGCTGCACCATTTGACAAACGTTGATACATTAGAAACAGAAACAAGCGAACTGTACAAAAATCTTTTTACGAATGATTGGTAGAGAGGGCCTGAAGGTGGACAGAGCATATCTCTGGTTGATCATCAGCTTTAATCAGTTACCTACTCTATTATATCGGTGAATATATTTCGCCAGTTGGTGTTGGTACCAACATTGCCACTTTCCATTAGTAGATTTCTGGATATTTGGCGATTAGTGATGGCCTTTCCTTGTAGTTTGTGATGCATGGCATACTTCTTGCAATGTGTACATTCGAATGGTCGCTCGCCAGTATGTGTCCGAAGGTGTTTTTTTTTATACACTTGATAAGTGTTTTATTTTGTAATTTAAATTGTATCTTTGCTTTCTTTAAGTAGAATGTGGTTTTATTCTGCAATTGCCGCTTAAAATTCAAAGCAATTTTCGCCGCTGCAGGCCAACACTTTAGCCAAAAGTCCCAAGTTTTTGTTTGGGAAACTGGATAAAATAAAGGTCGGAAATGATTTTGAATACATATATGTAGCTATTTTATGCCAAAATTTGAAACCTTTTCACCAATTGGTTTTTGAATGGCAGCCTTCCAAAGTTGAGTTTTATTAAAATTTAAAAAAATAAATGCATGGCACACTTCTTGCAATGGGAACATTCGAGTGATCGCTCTCCTGTAAGGCCAGTAAAAGGCCATTTTGGAGATGTCCCAATGAATTCACCGCCGCTGGGAAGCTATTTTGATGTAAATGCTGCACCATTTGACAAACGATGATACATTAGAAACAGAGACAAGCGAACTGTACAAAAATCTTTTTACGAATGATTGGTAGAGAGGGCCTGAAGGTGGACAGAGCATATCTCTGGTTGATCATCAGCTTCAATCAGTTACCTCCTCTATTATATCGGTGAATATATTTCGGCAATTGGTGCTGGTACCAACATTACCACTTTCCATTTGTAGATTTCTGTATATTTGGCGATTAGTGATGGCCTTTCCTTGTAGTTTGTGATGCACGGCATACTTCTTGCAATGTGTACATTCGAATGGTCGCTCGCCAATATGTGTCCGAAGGTGTTTTTTTTAAATATATATTTTTTCTTTCTTCAAGTAGAATGTGGTTTTATTCTGTAATCGCCGCTTCAGGCCAAAATTTTGGCCAAAAGTCCCAAGTTTTTGTTTGGGAAACTGGATAAAATGAAGGTCGGATATGATTTTGAATACATATATGTATCTATTTTATGCCAAAATTTGAAACCTTTTCACCAAATGGTTTTTGAATGGCAGCCTTTCAAAGTTAAGTTTTCTTAAAATTTAAAAAAAAAATAAAAATAAATGCATTCCTGCAATGGGAACATTCGAGTGATCGCTCTCCTGTAAGGCCAGTAAAAGGCCATTTTGGAGATGTCCCAATGATTTCACCGCCATTCGGAAGCTATTTTGATGTAAATGCTGCACCATTTGACAAACGTTGATACATTAGAAACAGAAACAAGCGAACTGTACAAAAATCTTTTTACGAATGATTGGTAGAGAGGGCCTGAAGGTGGACAGAGCATATCTCTGGTTGATCATCAGCTTTAATCAGTTACCTCCTCTATTATATCGGTAAATATATTTCGAAAGTTGGTGTTGGTACCAACATTGCCACTTTCCATTAGTAGATTTCTGGATATTTGGCGATTAGTGATGGCCTTTCCTTGTAGTTTGTGATGCATGGCATACTTCCTGCATTGTGTACATTTAAATGGTCGCTCGCCAGTATGTGTCCGAAGGTGTTTTTTATACACTCGAAAAGTGTATTATTTTGGAGAGGCTGCCTTCTGACCTCGTCTGTTTGATTTTCAATGTTGTCCGAAAAGACGTCATTTTTTTTAAACATGCCCCGTGTGCTTGAAAAGATTTTGTAGGTTCTTCAGCTGCATTAATTGCCGACGAAGATCCCGAAAATATATTTGATCTGGAATTACTAAAGTAACGCAGTAAGGCAATCGCCGATTTGGCCAACGTTAAGAGTCAGTACCTTTCTGATGCTCGTAGAGTACACATCGGCACGCCTGCCTTTTGGTATGCCCATGACCTTGCAATGTTTGTGGCATTTTGGGAATCAAAAGTTTCCTAACTTTTGCATTTATTTCTTCTCGGGTACATAATTATTTTCATCAACCTCTCATAACCGGTTGGTGTGAATATTTCGGAGTCAGATTTTCAATTCGGTTCTGCCGCTTAAAAAAAAAAGTGTTTAATATTATGGATTTTCACCCAAAATCATTATTTAACCTTCTTGCTTAAACAAGACTGCGGGCCTTTCCATAATTTATATTATTTTTAAATATTTGTTTAACTTCAACCGGCGTCTGCCACTGACCTTACATGGTATTTGGTTTATTGTGTCGAATATTTGTCACCGCATCGACTATACGGACTGCAGAATACCGAATGCCTTTGGGACATTCCGATTGACAGTTTATTAGATATTGAAATTATCCTTCTTGATTAAACAAGACTGCGGGCCTTTCCATAATTTATATTATTTTTAAATATTTGTTTAACTTCAACCGGCGTCTGCCACTGACCTTACATGGTATTTGGTTTATTGTGTCGAATATTTGTCACCGCATCGACTATACGGACTGCAGAATACCGAATGCCTTTGGGACATTCCGATTGACATATTTTGAGATGAGGAGATGTTTTTACATCTGTGTTACTTCTTTATCTAATTTTTTTTTTTCATATAACTGACAGACATTCCCAGAGCTTGGATACGGCTTAAGACTCAACCCCAACGGCAGTCAAGAAGCCAAATGACAACATCGTCTAGTAGAGTAGCGAAACCTTACCAGGATCAGTAGTATAGAACCACTCGCAGGGAAGGGGTTTGCTCGGCCTGTAGAGGATTCGCTTAGTTTTTAAGAAGACGCAATGCCCAAACGCGAAACTCCCTCTATTAAGAGGTTTTATGTTTATGAGTGTGTGGGTGTGTGTAGAAAATCTTAGCCAGAATACAAAAATTTCGAGTTTCTTTTTCGTTAATTTAATTTCATTTCATTTCAAACCTCGTCTGTTTGTTACGATGACTTTAATGTTGTGAGATACTCGGCTTTTGCCGCTGGCTTTTCAGCAGGAATTTGAAAAGTTAACAATTTATTAATTGAACAAAATTTTTTGGACTTCGGACGCGTCTGTCCACTCCAAACTGCAGCGAAAGAGTGCAGCCAGCAATGAGCATAAAAAGATAGCGAAGTCATACTCTCTGAAGTTGCAAAAATATGGCAGCACTAAAACGGTAAATAGCCGTGTTGCTATTTTACCGTTTTATCCACTAGTTCTACCTAATGCGGACATAGACGACGTGAACTTCTTTCTTGTTCTGCAATCCTTTTAAAAAAAATTGTTTAATATTTCGCGTTTTGCACAATAGTCAATAGTGGTTGGTATTCCTGAAAGTGTTTTGCTTTTGAATTGATTTGATTTTGATTTCGTGGAACAGCTGTTCACAGCTGCTCCATACAAAACGTCTGGTGTGCCCAGAAAATGTGAGGAATATAAGGTCATACTAATTGATTTCGCGATCATTTTGATTTCGTTTCAGTGTGACCGTTCTCTCAGAAGAATATTGCGACGCGCGCTTTGTGTTTGTTTACATTTTTGTGATTTAAAAATGAAGAACGTTGTAAGCTATCTCGCATTTTATATATAAGTTAATTTAACGATTATGTATTGCATTTGAGACAGCATACGAGCATTTTGAAAAAAAAATGACCTACTGCCTAAAGTGGACGCAGTCATAAGTGCTCAAGTTTTTTGAGCTTGTGCTTAACTCTGTCAAAGATATTCATGGTTCAGGGCACAGTTCTCCTAGAAAGTTGGAATTCACAAATTCTTCCACAATTTTATTCTGCCATCTTCCTCTGTATGTCTGCCAAATTGCATAAGCCACTTCCCGTGACCATAAACAAATACATAATTAATTAAATTCACCTTATTAAAGTTTCCAACATTTTAAAACTACATATTCTGCCCAAAACTATTTTTAAAGAAGCTTAGAAAGATAGAATTTACAATGTTTTTTTTTGCTTTCCCGCCTTAATTTAAATCTTGCGCAAATTGTCTATAAGCGAATGCAAATCAAAATGAAATCAGGGTCGTTCCACCAACTGATTTAGATTTGCTTTCATGAAATCAAAATCAAATCTAAAACGTTGTCAGGAATACCATTATCTACTTTTCGAGAATGTGATTGAATGTTTGCCAGTGAAACAATTTATTTGAAAAACAGTCAAAATAAACATCCGCTGAATTGCCATCACAGACTAAAAAGCTAGTTCTAGTGTTGACAAGTATTCTGCACCAAATCAGTTGTGTCGCTGTTGTGGCTATTTAGCCATTTTCCAGCTGTTTCGCTGATTATTTCTTAAATAGACTTAGGAATTGAATACATTGATGTTGTTAATTTGCTTATTTGCCAATATTAAACTTTTCTATGAATGTCACAAAATGCTCAAAATTTTTGTCAGAGCCATTAAAATGTGGCTCTTCTGATAAATAAGAAAAAAAATTGTTAAGAATTGTAATGACTCGTTCCAAGAAGTAGGCCTTAAAGCAGCGATGCCCAGCCGTATGCTCTTTGGGTACGTTTTGTTATTGTAATTGCACGGAACATAGGAAATCAATGATCGTATACATGCAGGGCGCGAGGCATACGAAATGACACACATGCTAACAATTTCGTGTGTATGCGACGCGTAGAACAAAAACCGATTTTGTTCTCTTCTTTGATTGGTGTTTGCGAGCGCAAGCAAACTGACCAACAACAATTTCATTATTGGTATTGGTGCTTATCTTTGTGAGTATTGGTGAGTGCTCTGTCGTTTGCTGCTTTTGGGCATGCCTGCCTTAAAGTATATGTATCGTTTAGAATATACATAGTAGAGTTTATATAGATTCCGATTGGCCAACCTGTGTCTGTATGAACGAGTCGATCTCAGATACTATAATAGAGCCACAAATTTTTGAATGTATGTTTAGGTGTATATCGTACTCAGATCAAGTTTGTTTCCGATTTGGAAAATTCCCCCTACTCCTCCTTTTAACCACGAAAAACTGCCACAGCCACAATTTTTAAGTTAGAACCTCGTGACTTAATATATATTAAGAAAGGCCCAATATCTATCTATTCTGAAGCAAAAACACAGTCGAAAAAGTTAGCTCTACTACTAACAACTACAAAGAGAAGTGCTCAAAATTAATTAAAGAAAAATTTTAAAAATTAAATAAAACAAGAAATTTCTATATTCATCTAATTACAGTATGAGTATTTGCATTATTTTTCAAACACGATTACTTATAATTTGATATATTAAAATTAAATAATGCCAGAGCCAGTAGAATTTTAGCATCAAATAAGGCCCAACGGCAAAGGGCTAGAAATCAATTAAATAGATCGAATATAGAAAAGGCTAATAATGAGAGGGAACAGAAGACAGCTTCACAAAGTGAAAAAAGGGCAAATATTGAATATAGTGAAGCTGAAGCTGTTTTAAATATAAATTCAATATGCTGATTGTGAAATTTTTTATTCCATTAACGGTATGTACCCTTGCTTCGGTGGTAACACGTGTGTTAGCTCAACGCCGATGCAAGTCAAACCTTGTGGAAAAGGCGTTTAAAAATATATTGGGAAAGATTGCACGATGAGAAAAGTGAGAGGTGAGATGTCATTTCGTTTCACTTTTCCATCGTGTCTCAGAGTGACTGTATTTTTCCTTAGAAGCCCCATCCCAGAAGGTCATGCTAACAGCATCTCTCAATTTTTGTTTCGTGTAGTGAAATTTTTTGTATATTTATCCATTGCAAATCGTATACACATCAATGTAAGAAAACCAGTTCCAAAATTATTTTGTTTGAATTGTTGTTTTAAATAAAAATTAAATATGCCGATTGTAAAATTTTTCATACCAATAGCGGCACGTACATTTGCTCCGGTGGTAACACGTGCGTTGGCTCAAAGCCGAAGCAAGTCTAACCTTGCGGAAAAGGCGTTTTAAGATATATTGGGAAATATTGGCTTTAGGGAGAAGAGCCATTCCAGTGTTTGGAGATCCAATTAAAAGTACTGCAAATGGAATCAAATATGACTGCAGTCAATCCTCTCCAGATAGCTGCTGTTAAGCCCCGACAACATACAGTAAACATACAGCTTTGCCGTGAAACAATGCCTCCACCACAAGTAGCCGTAATTCTAGCCCCGCCTCCAATGGGTCATCTTGTTCACTACGAGCTGGTTCCCTCGAGGACCCCGAATCTCTTGACCGACGAGCTAATGGCTCATACTCGAGCATTGTACAGGCAGTTCCGACGACGTGAACGCATTGAAGAACACAACTTGGAGACTAATCCAGACCACGATGATTGGAATATTGTGCCTTTTGTGCATTTTAATTCGGAATCTTGTGGCACCATTGTGGACATCGCGGTCAGACTCACAGAGTGTTCAAGCCAATCGATCTTTTTTTTCGGAGCCATATTCTTAGCCATTGCTTTAATTGTTATTCCTGTCTTATACTACAAGATGTCTTCACAGCCTCCACCACTTTCAATGTGGGAGCGTTTGATCGAAGCACTGTTGGAGATATTCAACATGTTGTAACAGTTCCTCTATGTTGAAAAAAAAAAATTTTTATTTATTTTTTAATAAATTGAAGTATTATAAAGAATGTCAAGTTGCTTGCGTGTGATACTAAAAGAGTCGCTGAAACAGGGACTAGTACTCGAGTACAATGATCACTATTATGCTGGCACTCATGTCAACGACGTGGCTAAATTGTTGGAATTTTATGATGATGATGAGGAGTGGATTGAATCAAGAATAATAAAATAAAATGAAATTACTTTTTAAATAAACAGCTAAATTGGCCACTCCGCTTCTGCTGGCTGACCTTTGCGCACGGAGCTCTGGTGTTCAAATGACTGGGTCCACGCTGATGTCGCTCTTTTATATCGTTTGCTCACTTTCGGCTCACGCACCCTGAGCATTTTGTAGGGTAACTTTCGATAATTATCGATTACTAATCGATATCGCTCTAAGGCGCCGATACGCCACCATTCAAATTCAAACCATCTGTTATTTTTTAACTGCATTTAATTGTACGAGCTGGTACAGTGCATCACCAACTACAATTCCCGCTGCAGTTTTCAATATATATCTGCTCCCGTCGTTTTGCCACACTTTGATGACTACTTTCCCCTCCAGTCCGAGCTTTACCAAATACAAATCCTGCTGCAGTTTTGAGTGGAATAACACAGGTGACACAAGGAAATATGAGGATGAACTTAAGGGAACAATATTATTTAAATCTGCAGCCTGCAGCAGCTCAAGGAGAATTGAAGAATGTGTCGGATGTACCAAACGTCACGGCTCTGTTACACCAGCTGCAGTAGTCCCACGATTACGAAAGTTCACGTTCACGGTTGATTTGAGCACGGTTCCAGTTTTTGGTGGTATAACCTCATGTGGTCTTGGATTCCAATTCAAATCATCTTTTGTTGAACAATGAATTGCAGCCATTACCAACACTTTAAAATACGTAAATGCGAACGAAAGCCTGGTTAAGAATCTTATGAAGCAAATTGTTATATAATGTCATTCGGTATTCTGCAGTAGGTACAGTCGAGTTTTGTACCCGTCGACGCTATAACAGCCCAAGTCAAGCACCAAATGCGTCGCTGCCGCTCGGTCACCAATCAGGCCGAGTTGGAAAATCCGGCGCCGGCCCAACGGTGGTAATAACAGTGGCCGCTTTGTTTGTTTCATATGCAATAAGCTGTTGTCTTGCCAGTGCATAAGGTCAGCGGCAGAACCGCAAACCAAAATGCCTGGCCGCCTCGGCAGGTTTTAAGCTTTATTCAATTTTGCCAAAATGGCTGACCCAAAGATGGCGGAGGTACGCGTTGCCTTGAAAAAGGCAAAACGCAGAGCTCTCTTTGACCGATGTGCAAAGGCCAACACCTCCAGAGAAACAGTTTTTGGATATCTCCAAAAAAATAATACCCTAACACCCAAGGCCTGTCTTTGGCCGTGGCCGAGGAGGGGACTTATTGGGCTTCTTCTGCCTACCAAGCGTAAAGTTATCGTTTGACCGATAACGATAGCTCGATATTCCGACCAACAAAATCTTAAAAACAGTCGAACGCGGTCGCACGAATCCCAAATATAGGGTGACCACACTCGTTTCACTTGATTTAAAAGCTGATTAAAAACAAAAATTGAAAATTGTTGTTGTCGCTCAAGAAAGTTGCAGAAACTGCTGCAGCAGCTTGACAATAAAGCGGCCATGCCTCAGCGCGACTGCAATAGCAGCTAACAGTTTCTTATAGTTTTTCTTTCGAATAGAGAATATTTTTATATATTTATTCGTTTCAAAACACACAGGCACATAATTTGACAAACTTTTAGGAAATTTTGATGAAAATTTGGCTAATTAGCAATGGTTGCAGATTTTGCAGGAAATAAAACATGAACTATGACCGAGAAGTTCGCCAATTTGCCAAATTTTTATCAAAATTTCCTAAAATTTTGACAAATTATTTGCCTGTGTAAACTTAGCTTAAGACACATCTTGTCAAAGTTTATTTTCTGTTTTTTTATACACGTTGCTTGTTTTTGTATAAAATTTTCAAAATGCCGATCATCTGTACCATGAAATATGTAATACCAATTGCTTTGAGGACTCCTGCTCCAGTAATTGGGCGTGCCTTGACAAAAAAGGAAGCAAATCTAACATTGACAAAGATGCCTTGGCGTCCAAGTGAGAAGTCATTCCAGGTGAGATCCTGTTGGACAAGATCTTGTTAAGATGAAATAACTTTTTAAATTAAACAGAAAACTTGAACTTCGGACTCTGAAATGTGAAACTGCATTAATCAAGAAGTGCTTGCCAACGCCATCTAACCAGAGGGCCATAATGCGTGAATTCCACAACACCATTGAGAAGGACATCAATCAAATTGAAAGCAAAAGCGAGGCGCAACAAAACAGTACAAACAAGTAAGAGCGCTGTAGTCGAGTTTCCCCGACTACAAAATACTCTGTTCAATGCATGATACAATAACATGTTATTGTATCATCCCTTCAGTTCGCGTCGCCTATGAATCACCAATGATTCACCGATGAATTGGCCTAGGGTATCGATGAATCATCGGTGAGCTCCCATACAAAAAAGTGGTGAATTTAACATGGGCATGTCCTAGGCGGTCATGCATGACTGTTTATGGGTTAATCACTGATGAATCACGTATACATTCATCGATGATTTCATCATGATTTCTTTGCAAAATTCATTAATGAATTCACCAATTAATTCACTTAAGGTTCACCCATGATTCCTGCATGACTTTTGCAAAGAAGTCAACACTGAATCATCGATGAATTTGTATCAGAATTCATCAATGATTTCACCTATAAATTCATACTAGATTTTCGATGAAATTGTTGCAAAAATCACCGATGAATTCAAACTAGATGTATTAAAATTCGATTCATGAATTTCATAAATAATAAACCAAGGTCTTTTCCCCCGATTCCCAAACACGCAACATTTTATATTTGTTTTATTCACTCATTTTATTTATCAATATATTGAATAATAAACATAATTTACAAATAACAAATAAATATAGAAAACTAATAATAGAATTGAATGAAAAAAACTACATAAGAGAAGCTATCCACATCACAGCAACTAGTCTGCAGACAATTAATACGCATACGATCATTTCGGCCACAACAAAATTAAACAAATTGACAAGTTAAACGTCTCGCGCTGCCAGTAAAATCACAAATGCAACTTAGATTTTTCTACGCAAGTGACGACGGGCACGGAAACGCAAAAGACAAAAGCAACAGTTGATGCGCCGTTAATTTTTTTTTTCTACCTTCGGTTACTTTTACCTACTCAATGCACGGGCATATCCGACTATATAAAATATATGAATACATTTATTTATGATCCATAAATAATTGATTGCTTTTGGGAAAATAATGAAACAATTCCAGCATAAGGCTATACCAGAAACGACCTGTCCAAGCCTCTTATTTTAAAATTCTAAAATATATACCTAAAATATAGTTTTAATGCTTGCACAAATTTAAAGGGTATGCAAACCTCTTCGTTTGGCATTGGCAAAAATTTTGTCTTTGCCTGTGAGAGCAGCGCGAGGCGTGGCCTTTTTTTTGGGTTTTTTGTGGGTAAAGTTGCAACAACAAATATACACAGAATTGAGCTCTGCCGACGTCGACGTCAACGCTGATGCGTGAAAGACTAGTGAATTTTACGAGTAGTGAATTCTGGAACTGAAGGGATGGTTCAATGGAGACACACATACAAACACACTCACATACACAAACGCATACACACGTACGAGCGCACACAAACACACACACGCGCAGGCAGCGCTGCCTGCATGAAGTGGCTGCCTATGTGCATGCCAAAATTTGTGTCTCTATCTCTTATAGTCTCTGAGATCGACGGACGGACATACGGACATGGCTAAATCGAATCGGCTGTTGATGCTGATCAAGAATATATATACTTTATAGGGTAGAAGAAGCTTCCTTCTGGCTGTTATATACATTTTTACAACTTCCCATTTTCAATGGGAACAGGGTATACAAATTAGAGCATAGGAAGGCACCTCTTATCTCTGGCGACATTTCCCCATTTACTTTTCATTTGCGGAGCAACTACTTTTGCGACTTAGCGACCAAATCGTAAAATTGTTGCGAAAGCGAAAACGGGAGCATGGCTGTATGACCTTAAAAATTACATATTTAGGAGGTTCGCTCTAATGAACATATATTGTTCCCTATATATATATAAATATATCCATTTTGCTCTTGTTCCACCGAATAAGCCAATTCCACGGTGGACCGTGCACGACTCAGGAATTCAATGTAATTAATACTGTTTATAATGACACCATCAAATATGTCTAATGCCTGTGACGCACTGTACCAGCACGCACAAATAAATGAGGTATTTGAATAACGGTTGGTTCGAATTTGAATTGTAACTTATTGGCGGCTTATATAGGTATCGATAAGTAATCGATAAAAATGCTCAGGGTGGCGTGAGCTGAAAGTGAGCAAACGATATAAAAGGCCGACACTAGCGCGAACAAATTCACTTGAGCACCAGAGCTCGAAGCGCAAAGGTACGTCAGCAGATGCACGTAGCATCCGCAGTCGTGCTTGTATCGTGGATAGCCAATCCTAAAAAATGTTAAATAAATCGTGTACATCGAACGGACCAAAAAAATGAAAAAGAATTAAAAGTTCTAAAAATTTAAAAAAATTACCCAATTTTCATATAAGCTTTGATGAAAATCGATTATCATGAAGATTTAATAGATGGCAATTGTAAACTTTATTTCTTCGGGGACGTAACAATGCGTGCCGGGACAGCTAGTTTAAAATAAATACTTAATGTATTATACTTTTTTCCACACCACTATTCAGGTAGGGTGGTGTCCCCAGTAGGCAAAATCCACAATGAAAATACTAAGCAAAATGGAAAATGGAATATGAAGTATATAGAAATGGAAATGAGGGAAATAATAGCCAGTTGCATAAACTTCATTTGTTTTATGTATGTGGGGTTTGGTGACCTGTTTTTGATTTTAGTCAATGTTACAACTGGCTAGCTCAAGGTCTTCGTTGGTTGATTATAAGCCTTTTTATAACCAACACAAACCAACAGATATTAATTACAACATTTTGGAATAGCAATTGGGTATGTCCGTACAACGATCGCTGTTTCGAGAATAACCAAATTCTCTCATCAGCGGACTTGTTTTGCTGTTCACACTTCAAACAAACATCCAGTTAGCACTTATAGTCTCGAGTTGGCGAATAAAGACATAGGAATTACACTATTATAAAGTAGCAGCCCTAACTTCGGCTATGGTTCTTGTTTGAAGGTGTTTTGTTTACCAATTTGCTGTAATTAATTCTGTTGCTTATGGCTGCTGCTAGGTGGTTGGGCTATCCGTCCAATGATCCTCCTTAGCAGGGCCACGAGTTTTTTGTAAATACACAAGGTATTTTTGTGTTTGTTTTATAATAGGGAAACCGTTTTTTGGTTTTTATTACAAACATTATGGCGTGCTGACCATTATTTATATGTATGTGGGGTTTGGTGACCTGTTTTTGATTTTAGTCAATGTTACAACTGGCTAGCTCAAGGTCTTCGTTGGTTGATTATAAGCCTTTTTATAACCAACACAAACCAACAGATATTAATTACAACATTTTGGAATAGCAATTGGGTATGTCAGTACAACGATCGCTGTTTCGAGAATAACCAAATTCTCTCATCAGCGGACTTGTTTTGCTGTTCACACTTCAAACAAACATCCAGTTAGCACTTATAGTCTCGAGTTGGCGAATAAAGACATAGGAATTACACTATTATAAATTCGCAGCCCTAACTTCGGCTATGGTTCTTGTTTGAAGGTGTTTTGTTTACCAATTTGCTGTAATTAATTCTGTTGCTTATGGCTGCTGCTAGGTGGTTGGGCTATCCGTCCAATGATCCTCCTTAGCAGGGCCACGAGTTTTTGTAAATACACAAGGTATTTTTGTGTTTGTTTTATAATAGGGAAACCGTTTTTTGGTTTTTATTACAAACATTATGGCGTGCTGACCATTATTTATATGTATGTGGGGTTTGGTGACCTGTTTTTGATTTTAGTCAATGTTACAACTGGCTAGCTCAAGGTCTTCGTTGGTTGATTATAAGCCTTTTTATAACCAACACAAACCAACAGATATTAATTACAACATTTTGGAATAGCAATTGGGTATGTCCGTACAACGATCGCTGTTTCGAGAATAACCAAATTCTCTCATCAGCGGACTTGTTTTGCTGTTCACACTTCAAACAAAAATCCAGTTAGCACTTATAGTCTCGAGTTGGCGAATAAAGACATAGGAATTACACTATTATAAATTCGCAGCCCTAACTTCGGCTATGGTTCTTGTTTGAAGGTGTTTTGTTTACCAATTTGCTGTAATTAATTCTGTTGCTTATGGCTGCTGCTAGGTGGTTGGGCTATCCGTCCAATGATCCTCCTTAGCAGGGCCACGAGTTTTTTGTAAATACACAAGGTATTTTTGTGTTTGTTTTATAATAGGGAAACCGTTTTTTGGTTTTTATTACAAACATTATGGCGTGCTGACCATTATTTATATGTATGTGGGGTTTGGTGACCTGTTTTTGATTTTAGTCAATGTTACAACTGGCTAGCTCAAGGTCTTCGTTGGTTGATTATAAGCCTTTTTATAACCAACACAAACCAACAGATATTAATTACAACATTTTGGAATAGCAATTGGGTATGTCCGTACAACGATCGCTGTTTCGAGAATAACCAAATTCTCTCATCAGCGGACTTGTTTTGCTGTTCACACTTCAAACAAACATCCAGTTAGCACTTATAGTCTCGAGTTGGCGAATAAAGACATAGGAATTACACTATTATAAATTCTTGTAGTGATCTACAAGTAGAAAATGTTGCAACTCGGTGAAATTAACTATATTCTTTATTAAGTCTTCGATCAAATCGTTGCTAACATCTCTGAAATAGCTTGGCGAAATATCGTCGTTCAACGTCTGGAAATTTCGACGCATCAATTTATTCACTTGCGCGATGAGAACCAGATAGTTGTCTTTTATTTCCCGTATTTGCGCATGTAAGCACTCTGATTTAATTTTCTCCTATTTATTTCCATAATTTGAAGAAGAAAAAAGGCCATTTTGAAGGTGCCCCAATGAATTTATGCCACTGGGAAGCTATTTTTATGTAAATGCTGCACCATGTGACAAACGTTGATACATCAGAAACAGAAACAAGCGAACTGTACAAAAATCTTTTTACGAATGATTGGTAGAGAAGGCCAGAAGGTGGACAGAGCATATCTCTGGCTGATCATCAGCTTTAATCAGTTACCTACTCTATTATATCGGGGAATATATTTCGCCAGTTGGTGTTGGTACCAACATTACCTTCCACTACCTTTCCATTAGTAGATTTCTGGATATTTGGCGATTAGTGATGGCCTTTCCTTGTAGTTTGTGATGCATGGCATACTTCCTGCATTGTGTACATTTAAATGGTCGCTCGCCAGTATGTGTCCGAAGGTGTTTTTTATACACTTAAAAAGTGTATTATTTTGTAATTTAAATTGTATCTTTGCTTTCTTTAAGTAGAATGTGGTTTTATTCTGCAATCGCCGCTTAAAATTCAAAGCAATTTTCGTCGCTGCAGGCCAAAAGTTCCAAGTTTTTGTTTGGGAAACTGGATAAAATGAAGGTCGGAATCGATTTTGAATACATGTATGTAGCTATTTTATGCCAAAATTTGAAACCTTTTCACCAAATGGTTTTTAAATGGTAGCCTTTCAAAGTTGAGTTTTATTAAAATTAAAAAAAAAAAAAAATAAATGCATGGCACACTTCCTGCAATGGGAACGTTCGAGTGATCGCTCTCCTGTAAGGCCAGTAAAAGGCCATTTTGGAGGTGCCCAAATGAATTCACCGCCACTGGGAAGCTATTTTTATGTAAATGCTGCACCATGTGACAAACGTTAATACATCAGAAACAGAAACAAGCGAACTGTACAAAAATCTTTTTACGAATGATTGGTAGAGAGGGCCTGAAGGTGGACAGAGCATATCTCTAGTTGATCATCAGCTTTAATCAGTTACCTACTCTATTATATGCATTTCATTAGCATCGGTGAATATATTTCGCCAGTTTCCATTAGTATATTTCTGTGTATTTGGCGATTAGTGGTAGCCTTTCCTTCTAGTTTGTGATGCATGGCATACTTCTTGCAATGTGTATGGTCGAATGGTCGCTCGCCAGTATGTGTCCGAAGGTGTTTTTTTAAAATATATATCCTTTCTTCCTTCAAGTAGAATGTGGTTTTATTCTGTAGTCGCCGCTTCAGGCCAAAATTTTGGCCAAAAGTCCCAAATTTTTGTTTGGGAAACTGGATAAAATGAAGGTCGGAAATGATTTTGAATACATGTATGTAGCTATTTTATGGGAAAATTTGAAACCTTTTCACCAAATGGTTTGTAAATGGCAGCCTTTCAGAGTTGAGTTTTATTAAAATTTATAAAAAAATTAATATACCAAACTGGGAATGTAACAGCTCCCGAAGTTTGATTTTTTATTTTCGACTACGGACCAGATAATAATAAAAAAATATAAAGAAGTTTCTATTCGTAAGAGTTTACATAATAACGTGAACGGTTATATAATAACGTTTCGGTGAATATATTTTGCCAGTTGGTGTTGATATCAACATTGCCACTAGAGATGGCAATTGCAGAACTAAGAACTTCCCGACTCTGACGGTTCACTGGATTTCGGTGAATTTATTCCGCCATTTGGTGTTGGTACCAACATTGCCACTAGAGATGGGCGCGGGACGGGAATCCCGCGGGACTGGAGAAAAGTGGGGAATCGGGCGGGACGGGATTGAATTGAAATTTTGTTGGCCGGGATCGGGACGGGACGGGATAGACGTGGTCGGGATCACTATTATTAATAATAATTATTCTTAATTGTTAATCTTCTCGTTAACAATTCCAGCGAGGCAACTGGAACACTTCTGCTTCCACCAAGACAAGCCTGTTCGAGGTATTCAAAAAGATCATTGCCACATTCCTCTGTCGGGAAAGATATTTAGGAAAAGATTTTCATCCATGGAAAATATATATCGCAGATCTCTTACAAATTAATTATAGCTTTGAATGTTTAAATTGCCTCCTCGATTTTAGATAATTAAATATAACCCCCATAAAATAATGTAATTATAGAAAACTACTCGTTATCCCCGAATTCTTAGGACAAATGCGCAGCCAGCCTATAAGTATTTTAAAACTTCGGGCAAAGTTTGGCTTTAGCTTTAAAACTGGCCCTCGCCAGCAAAAAACATATGAATTTTACAATAAGCAGGGCCAAATTGAGAGAACAGAAAAAGTAGCTTGTGTTGGTGTGGACGAAAGCCGATTTAATTGCTCTGTCTGTCTCTGACTATAGAAGAACCATAGAAGAACTAACATAGAAGCACAATCTGCCACGTTGCACAGTGGTCCAGCCGCGCCCCGCCTTGGACAAAACCCTAATATAATTTTTGTTGAAAAGTTAAAGTTTTTTTTAGATAAATCGACGACAAATACACAAATCAAGGTAGCCAAAATATTGCTTTGATATGTTTACGAATATAAATGTTACAGCCGCCTAAACTTAGTCAATTTTTCGCAATCAGAAAAATGCATTAATTTTGGTTTATTAATTAAGTTTGACTTATCATACTGCTCGCCACTCGAATAGGACACCTCTAAAGTCGATTTTCTATAGTTAATTGCTGCTAAACCAAGCCAT
The DNA here is from genome assembly GCA_037044535.1 of Lordiphosa magnipectinata. Taxonomy (NCBI): domain Eukaryota; kingdom Metazoa; phylum Arthropoda; class Insecta; order Diptera; family Drosophilidae; genus Lordiphosa; species Lordiphosa magnipectinata. The sequence goes on from JBAMBO010003838.1 coordinate 101,491, forward strand.
TTAGGAAAATAATTTTTGTTTTCTTATAAAGTTTATTTAAATGTAGTAATTAGACGAAAATTACAAAATTATTCAAAAGTTGTAAGTACACAAAAAACATTGTTAACCAATAAGTAACAAATTTTGGAGTCTTCATTTTGCACCACTTGAATAGGACACTTTATCTAAAAACCATTTAAAAATATTTCAATCCTTTTCAAATAACAATATTACTTAAATAAGAAATTACTAACATGTTTTTAAACCAAAAAAAGTTTTTAATAGTGTGTTGAGCCTCCTTTTTCTCCAAAACCTCACACATTCGGTCTGGAAGGGATGCATACAATTTTCCCAAATAATTCAACGATATCGAGCCCCATACTAAGTTGATAGCTGCAATTAGTTCGGGAACGCTCGAATATTGCTGACCTGATCCATATACTTCACGTGTTAGCCATCCCCACACATTTTCAAGTCCGGTGAATAGGGTGGCCAGTTTAATAACTCCACGTTTTGTCTCGCTATATACGATTTAACAATCCGGGCCGTATTTATAGGGGCATTATCATGTTGATAAATCCATTTTAGATTTGCAAAAAGAGTTTGGAAGTGTGGAAAGGCCTCTTTCAATATACCATTATAACACAACGCATTCATGGTGGTTGGAATAAATTTAAGCTCACAGGTGCCATAATAGGAAATGGCCCCCCATACCATAATACCTCCAGCACTGCTGTGCAACTTATCCAGATGGTGTGGTTCTTTTCGAAGATCATGAAAATAGTAGCTGTAGCCATCGGGGCCCACCAAATTAAACTTTTTTTTCGTCCGAAAAGACAACACGTTGCCACTCGGAAGTCCAGGTGACATGTGCGCGCGCAAAATCAAGGCGTTGTAACTTCCTAGCGGGTTAAGAGGTGGCTTCTTCTTGATTTTTAGTCTCTTCAGGTGTGTAGCATTATTAATAACACGACGCATGGTTGTCAAACTTGCTTTAACGTTGCATTTTTCCCTTATCTTGGCCAAAGAGTCGTGCGAATTGGAAGCTTCTCTTAATATAAGTCGCTTGTCCGCGATGGGAAGCACACTGTGGGTGCGGCCCTTCATGTTTTTACCATAATTAGCCTCATTATTTAAAAAATTTGTTATGGCGTGACGGCTCCTGTCGACTTTTTGTTTGCTATTTTGGCAATAGAAAGGCCAGAATCCTTGTAAAGCTTGGATTTTTCCTTTCTCCACTCAGAGCAAAAAGCTTAAGTAAACCAAAATTTGTGTGCACGTGTCAACGATACCGACCAAATAAAATGCATGTTCTATTCAAGTGGCGCAAAAATTACATTGAATTTTTGCGAATGCTCACATAAAGTACAAACAACTTTATAACGGTTCTATTCCAAAACTGGGAATATACCAGAAGGAGCGAAGAATGCTTGCACAAAATAATATGCAAAAAATACCGTTATTCTACCATTTCGTTTTCGAGTTACGAGCAGTTTTAAAGAGAGCATACAGGGTGTCCTATTCAAGTGGCGAGCAGTGTATCTTCCGCTATAGTGGGCGTTTTTAAGATGTTAAAATTTTGTTGAATAGGTGTACTATTTCTTGCCCCAGGTATCTATTTTACACCTGCTATTAAACTTTCCGAGGCTGGCAAAAGTTGTCTTCAAGAAATGTATTGCTTCATTTTACAGACTTGAAGGGGATGCTACATGTCCCCTTGATGGAAAATATCATTTGCCGACACCAAATCAAACTTACATAAACAGATATGTTAAGAGAATATCTACAAAATCTAAATTAAGTTGCCAAATTTACACAAGGTGACAGAAAATTTACAAACAAAATAAATAATAATAAAAAAAAAAGCCGTCACCGATCTAAACCCAACTAGAGAAAAAGTACCTTATGTAAACACAGTCAAGGTTTGTTTGTGTACGCCTTAGGCAGTTTGCACAAGGCTCGTATCGTCAGTGTAACGTATGCAACGTTATTTTCGAGAGGTATTCGAGAGGTCCGCTCTTGGCAAAGGGAATCGCATACTGCATAACGAATATCTTCATTTTTATATCAAACCTTCAAGTTTTTGCCGGCTCTAGGTCTCGTTATGTTAGTACATAACATTAAAAAATAACTTTAAAAACTTTATATTTTTCTTGAAAATGTATGAAAAAACTTAAATTTTGTGTGGGAGCTATTTCTAAATGATATCCGATTGGCTCGAAACTTTGTAGAATTCTGAAAACAACTAAAAAAAATCAGTTTGATACAAATTTGAAACCCTACACTAATTTTTGTGGATTTCAGGTGCAATAAAGGTAACACCAGGTGTGAAAATTTTTAATAATATAAGAATTTTAATAAATAAATAAATTGACCGAATAAATTGTAATTATGAAAAAACAGCTGAGCATTACCTTATATAGATTCTGGCCAAAAATCAGCGCACTAGCTTTATTAATATACCTTACAGGTGCTTGAAAGGAAACATAGTTTATAGCTCCAGAACTACTAAATCAATTTTAATAAACTCTTAACTATATAAGATCTTAAACAATTTTTAAACAAGCAAAAAAAATAAAATTAATTCAAAATTTTGAGCGGTTTAAAAGATGCAGAATTTTGTCCAAGGCAAAACGATTCTGGACCACTGTGCGAGGTAGCAGATTGTGCCGCTAGTCGCCATCTTTAAGTCTAGGCGGAGAACTAAACTATAGAGATGATAGTTCTTCGGCAGCGATAGCTATCGATAGATGGCTGGTAGGTTGCCACATGGTTATCGATAGATGTCTGGCAGGTTGAAACATCTTTAGAATAACGGAAAACCGGCAGACGAGCTGCCTCTTGGGCTCAGTCACATATTTTGATTTACTGAAAAATTCCAACGTTTTATTCTTTTATACACAACTTTATAAAAAAATCATTATTTTTGGGAAATAATTTAATTCATGATTGGCTTTAGCGGCACATGGTTAAGGGCACACAATGTCCTTGCTCATTACGCGCATAGCCCCGCTCACAGTGACAACCTGTCGGTGATTTCCAGCAACGTTGACCAAACTGCACACAAAATGCCTCACAGCGACAGACAGGATTTCTAAAGCTGCACTCGTAGGCGCCACAATGATGAGCTGACATCGCACCATATACCGACAGCGGCCAGAGGCAGAGTAGGAAAAACATCCACATTTTTACGGTTTCTGTTGACATTCAGTTTGCTATTTATAGACGGAAATGTCATTGTTGTTTTTGGTTTTAATTGTTTTTTGTTTATTTTTTTAATTAAAAGCAGCAAGCACATCTGGTTTATTGACTTGAAAGACAAAATTTGTAAACAAATGATTTATTGATTTTCAAGTTGAGCTAAGAATTCAAATGTGGCGCTGCGATTAAACATCGATTAATTTTGCTCTTAAATTTCCCTTTGTCACATATATGGGTAAAAGTTGTCGGTAAATTTACCAAATAAATTCCTTCAATATTTCCGTTTGCCAAGAGGGGGTAATTTTGAACTTTAGCTTAGTACTCATACGCTGAGAATATTCTCAGAGTCCATCTTATTCAGTGGCCGGCAAAACACACATGCACATTTTGGCCCACACTTTGCATGCTCCTTTCTGAAACAAGATCGAATGACATTATCAAATAATAACCTATTTGCAAATAATTGCATCTCTACCTGTACTTTTTGGGCAGCATTTTAAACTTTATTTAAATAAGTCAACAATATTTGAACAAATTAACATTCCGCCAATTGTTGTGCCAGCTGGTTTTGTTATCAAAATGTCTTATCGATATCAGTTCTTATCGATATTCATCGTATATATATGAAAAAACAAGTTGGCAGAACCAGCGTTCAAAGTGGACGCAACTTATTGCCGCCCCCCTCACCACCCCCCTCGGCCAAAAACTGATTTTTTTTATATGGGGTTCAACGCGCGTTTGCCGATAAGTGGATGCGAACGTGGACGCAGCAGTAGTAGAAACGCTCTATAATTGTGCAATTTGTAAATCGATTGCTGCCAATCGAGTTCAAACAAAATGGCAACGCCGAAGCCAAAATAATCACGAGAAGCCGCTCAAATGTTAGTAAATTTTTTTATTCTTCCGAATTGTTAATAATTTCAATAAATTAAAGTAGGGAAAACATTGAATAAATGTCAAGATCGAAATTTTCTTTGCTTTTATGAAGGAGCATAAGGACTTAGCCCGAAATTTCACAAAGGGCGACAGGGTAGTTGTGGCTGCAGCCTGGCATAAACTGACCTTAAATACAGAATGTTGCCTATATATCGTCTGATTAAGAAAGAGGGTCAGATGCGGATCCAATACGGCTGCAGTTTATCGTCTCCTTACGGATTTGCTTCTTCTTTAAATCTTTGAATGCTCTCTGTCGTGCGAGAGGCATTTATTTAATTAAAGCAATTATTTTGTTTACATTTTCGTTCTCCGTTCTCGTGTAACCTTACAGCAGCTAGAGTTGCAAGGTATCATTTTTTTTTTGGCGGGCGGCAAATTTGAATTTTTTGTGTGCGAAATAAATTAAAATTAACTCAGTTGAAGAAAATTAGGTGTGTTTTGTTTAAAAACGAACTAACCATATACCTTACTTTTCAAAATATAAATAAAATCGCATGAAAAGGCTTAGTCTAATTTGCCCTTGGGGGGTGTCTACCCTACGCATTTGAGTTCGAAAGGGTTTGTATACAACTGCCTGCAAATACTAGAAGTATATGTCATATGTATGTATACATGTCAAACCTCTATCTCTTACCATCTCTGAGATCTGTGCGTGCATACAGACAGACGGACATGGCTATATCGACTCGGTAGTTGATGCTGATCTAGAATATATATACTTTATAGGGTCGGAAATGATTCCTTCTCCCTGTTACATACTTTTGCACAAACTAAATATACTCTGTGTACCTTTGGTGCTGAGTATAAAAAAAAGCATTTATGAAAGAATTTATCAGTCTGGTTCTCAATTCCACTCACTTTTCAAAAGTAATTTCGAAACAATTCCGAAACGTTTTCGTTTTCGTGTTCTAAATTCCACGTGAAATTGCCGCGGAATTACTTTTATGAACTAGTGGTATCACTGCCGCATATCGATTGATAGTTGTGAAATAGCAGCTATTGGATATTAGAATTTTCGTTTTGATTTTGATTACTACAATAATAATTTCAAAAAATGCCGCGCGCTGTGATAATTGACAGCTCAAAATTGCAAACATTTTGTGGTGCCCTGATTTGAATTTGAATGGTATTGGCGCCTTATATCGATATCGATTAGTAATCGATAATTACAAAATGCTCAGGGTGGCGTGAGCCGAAATTGAGCAAACGATATAAAAGAGCGACACTAGCGCGAACCAATTCAGTTGAGCTCCAGAGCTCGAAGCGTCAAGGTACGCAAGCAGAAGTACTTAGCATCCGCAGTCGTGCTTGTATCGTGGATAGCCAATCCTAAAAATAAATGGTTAATAAAAGGTGTACATCGAACGGACCAAAAAAATGAAAAAGATTGAAAGTTGTATAAAATTAAGAAAATTACCCGATTTTCGTATAAGATTTGATGAAAATAGATTATCATGAAGATTTAATAGATGGCAAGGGTAATGTAAGCTTTACGTCTTCGTTTCATGAACCTTTATAGATGGCAATTGTAAGCTTGACTTCTTTGGGGACGTAGCAATGCGTGCCGGGACAGCTAGTTTAAAATAAATACTTAACGTATTATACTTTTTTCCACACCACTATTCAGGTAGGGTATAGGCGCATTTTTTTTATATTGTGGTGTCCCCAGTAGGCAAAATTCACAATGAAAATACTAAGCAAAATGGAATATGAAGTATATAGAAATGGAAAGGAGGGAAATAATTGCCAATTGCATAGACTTCATTGGTTTTACTGATCTACAAGTAGAAAATGTTGCGATTCGGTGAAAATAACTATATTCTTAATAAAGTCTTCGATCAAATCGTTGCTAACATCTCTGAAATAACTTGGCGAAATATCGTCGTTCAACGTCTGGAAATTTCGACGCATCAATTTATTCACTTGCGCGATGTGAACCAGATAGTTGTCTTTTATTTCCCGTATTTGCGCATGTAAACTCTGATTTAATTTTCTCCTATTTATTTTCACAATTTGAAGAAGAAAAAAAGGCCATTTTGAAGGTGTCCGCTTAAAATTCAAAGCAATTTTCGCCGCTGCAGGCGAAAATTTTAGCCAAAAGTCCCAAGTTTTTGTTTGGGAAACTGGATAAAATGAAGGTCGGAAATGATTTTGAATACATATATGTAGCTATTTTATGCCAAAATTTAAAACCTTTTCACCAAATGGTTTTTGAATGGCAGCCTTTCAAAGTTAAGTTTTCTTAAAATTTAAAAAAAAAAATAAATAAATAAATGCATGGCACACTTCCTGCAATGGGAACATTCGAGTGATCGCTCTCCTGTAAGGCCAGTAAAAGGCCATTTTGGAGATGTCCCAATGATTTCACCGCCACTGGGAAGCTATTTTTATGTAAATGCTGCACCATTTGACAAACGTTGATACATTAGAAACAGAAACAAGCGAACTGTACAAAAATCTTTTTACGAATGATTGGTAGAGAGGGCCTGAAGGTGGACAGAGCATATCTCTGGTTGATCATCAGCTTTAATCAGTTACCTACTCTATTATATGCATTTCATTAGCATCGGTGAATATATTTCGCCAGTTTCCATTAGTAGATTTCTGGATATTTGGCGATTAGTGATGGCCTTTCCTTGTAGTTTGTGATGCATGGCATACTTCCTGCATTGTGTACATTTAAATGGTCGCTCTCCAGTATGTGTCCGAAGGTATTTTTTATACACTTGAAAAGTGTATTATTTTGTAATTTAAATTGTATCTTTGCTTTCTTTAAGTAGAATGTGGTTTTATTCTGCAATCGCCGCTTAAAATTCAAAGCAATTTTCGCCGCAGCAGGCCAAAAGCCCCAAATTTTTGTTTGGGAAACTGGATTATATGAAGGTCGGAAATGATTTTGAATACATGTATGTAGCTATTTTATGGCAAAACTGGAAACCTTTTCACCAAATGGTTTTTGAATGGCATCCTTTCAAAGTTGAGTTTTCTTAAAATTAAAAAAAAATAAAAATAAATGCATGGCACACTTCCTGCAATGGGAACATTCGAGTGGTCGCCCACCAGTAAGGCCAGTAAAAGGCCATTTTGGAGGTGCCCCAATGAATTCACCGCCACTGGGAAGCTATTTTTATGTAAATGCTTCACCATTTGACAAACGATGATACATCACAAACAGAGGCAAGCGAACTGTACAAAGATCTTTTTACGAATGATTGGTAGAGAGGGCCAGAAGGTGGACAGAGCATATCTCTGGTTGATCATCAGCTTTAATGAGTTACCTACTCTATTATATCGGTGAATATATTTCGAAAGTTGGTGTTGGTACCAACATTGCCACTTTCCATTAGTAGATTTCTGGATATTTGGCGATTAGTGATGGCCTTTCCTTGTAGTTTGTGATGCATGGCATACTTCCTGCATTGTGTACATTTAAATGGTCGTTCGCCAGTATGTGTCCGAAGGTGTTTTTTATACACTTGAAAAGTGTATTATTTTGGAGAGGCTGCCTTGGCCAGAATTTAGGAAAGTTACAGAATTTATTTCGAGTTTCTTTTTCGTTTATCTTATTTCTGACCTCGTCTGTTTAATTTTCAATGTTGTCCGAAAAGACGTCATTTTTTTTAAACATGCCCGGTGTGCGTGAAAAGATTTTGTAGGTTGTTCAGCTGCATTAATTGCCGACGAAGATCCCGAAAATATATTTGATCTGGAATTACTAAAGTAACGCAGTGAGGCAATCGCCGATTTGGCCAACGTTAAGAGTCAGTGCCTTTCTGATGTTCGTAGAGTACACATCGGCACGCCTGCCTTTTGGCATGCCCATGACCTTGCAATGTTTGTGGCATTTTGGGAATCAAAAGTATCCTAACTTTTGCATTTATTTCTTCTCGGGTACATTATTATTTTCATCAACCTCTCATAACCGGTTGGTGTGAATATTTCGGAGTCAGATTTTCAATTCGGTTCTGCCGCTTCAAAAAAAAAAGTGTTTAATATTATGGATTTTTCACCCAAAATCATTATTTAACCTTCTTGATTAAACAAGACTGCGGGCCTTTCCATAATTTATATTATTTTTTAATATTTGTTTAACTTCAACCGGCGACTGCCACTGACCTTACATGGCATTTGGTTTGTTGTGTCGAATATTTGTCACCGCATCGACTATACGGACTGCAGAATACCGAATGCCTTCGGGACATTCCGATTGACAATTTATTAGATATTGAAATTATCCTTATTGTTTAAACAAGACTGCGGGCCTTTCCATTATTTATATTATTTTTAAATATTTGTTTAACTTCAACCGGCGACTGCCACTGACCTTACATGGCATTTGGTTTATTGTGTCGAATATTTGTTACCGCGTCGACTGTACGGACTGCAGAATACCGAATGCCTTCGGGACATTCCGATTGACAATTTATTAGATATTGAAATTATCCTTCTTGTTTAAACAAGACTGCGGGTCTTTCCATAATTTATATTATTTTTAAATATTTGTTTAACTTCAACCGGCGTCTGCCACTGACCTTACATGGTATTTTGTTTATTGTGTCGAATATTTGTTACCGCGTCGACTGTACGGACTGCAGAATACCGAATGCCTTTAGGACATTCCGATTGACATATTTTGAGATGAGGAGATGTTTTTACATCTGTGTTACTTCTACATCTAATTTTTTTTTTTTCAAATAATTGACAGACATTCCCAGAGCTTGGATACGGCTCAAGACTCAACCCCAACGGCAGTCAAGAAGCCAAATGACAACATCGTCCAGTAGAGTAGCGAAACCTAACCAGGATCAGTAGTATAGAACCACTCGCTGGGAAGGGGTTTGCTCAGCCTGTAGAGGATTCGCTTAGTTTTTAAGAAGACGCAATGCCCAAACGCGAAACTCGCTCTATTAAGAGGTTTTATGTTTATGTGTGTGTGTAGCAAATCTTAGTAAGAATACAAAATTTTTGGAAAGTTGCAGAATTTGTTTCGAGTTTCTTTTTCGTTAATTTAATTTCATTTCATTTCAAACCTCGTCTGTTTTTAACGATGACTTTAATGTTGTGGGATACTCGGCTTTTGCTGCTGGCTTTTCAGCAGGAATTTGAAAAGTTAACAATTTATTAATTGAACAAAATTTTTTGGACGTCGGACGCGTCTGTACACTCCAAACTGCAGCGAAAGAGTGCAGCCAGCAATGAGCATAAAAAGATAGCAAAGTCATACTCTCTGAAGTTGCAAAAATTTGGCAGCACTAAAACGGTAAATAGCCGTGTTGCTATTTTACCGTTTTATCTTTCTTCGAACTTCTTTCTTGTTCTGCAATCCTTTTAAAAAAAATTGTTTAATATTTCGCGTTTTGCACAATAGTCAATAGTGGTTGGTATTCCTGAAAGTGTTTTGCTTTTGAATTGATTTGATTTTGATTTCGTGGAACAGCTGTTCACAGCTGCTCCATACAAAACGTCCGATGTGCCCAGAAAATGTGAGGAATATAAGGTCATACTAATTGATTTCGCGATCATTTTGATTTCGTTTTAGTGTGACCGTTCTCTCAGAAGAATATTGCGACGCGCGCTTTGTTTTTGTTTAAATTTTTGCGATTTACAAATGAAGAACGTTGTAAGCTATCTCGCATTTTATATATTAGTTAATTTAACGATTATGTATTGCATTTGAGACAGCATACGAGCATTTTGAAAAAAAAAATGACCGCTGCCAGAAGTGGACGGAGTCATAAGGGCTCAAGTTTTTGGAGTTTGTGCTTAACTCTGTCAAAGATTGAATTTCAGGGCACAGTTCTCCTAGAAAGTTGGAAGTCACAAATTCTTCCACAATTTTATCCCGCCATCTTCCTCTGTAGATCTGCCAAATTGCATAAGCCACTTCCCGTGACCATAAACAAATACATAATTAATTAAATTCACCTTATTAAAGTTTGCAACATTTTAAAACTACATATGGGCATTTTCAAGCTGACGTGACGTTACGTTTGTACCATAAAATGTTTTTAAAAAATATGAATATCTTGGATTTTTAAAAAGACAGTTTTACATTTGGGTAGCAATCAAGTAGCACTACAATCAGCAAAAACAATGACATACATCAATCATCAGGAGTTAAAGATATAAGCAAAAATATGTGCTGGCGTGACGTTACACAAAACGAAAGTGGGTTTTGACTTGTTTTAGAAAATTGCAAAACTCTGCAAATTGGGCAAAGCTTTTTGTATAACATTTTTTTTGGTAGGATTTGAAATAATACAAGTTTATTTTCCAGCTAACCTCATTCAAAATTATTTTCTCAATTTTTTTTTATTTGCATAAGTATCTGACGTGACGTTACCTGACGTTACGTAACTCAAATTTCCTTATTTTATTTATGTTTTTTTATTTTTTTTTTTTTATTTTTTTATTTATATTATTTATTTATTTAGAGTTGACAAAAACAGGCTGTCAACGAAAATGTATATACATTACAACAATTTTTCTGAGCTAATGAAGCCTATCAAAGAAAATCTAATAAAATTACAAAATAAACTAATAACGACTCCGACACGGTGGGGGAATTTTATTTGCCCGTCCGGCCAGCTATGCCCCTATTCACAGCCAATTGTAGTCAGAGACGTTATTAGAGCTAACAAAAACTTTAATAATATAGAGGTCGAGAAGAGGGAGAGAGAGAGAAAAAATCCAAAACCTATAGTTATGAACAAAGGAGAAAAAAATAAGATAATATATTCAATTAAAATATAACTGAGATAGAGAGAAAAATATCTTAGAGTAAACTTTAAAAATAAAAAATTTATACGTAAAACTTAGAACTAAATAACCGGAAAATCTCTGACCCGGTGGGGGAGGATTTTTTAGCCAGTCCGGCAAGCTATGCCCCTACTCACAGCTGGGAGTGGTCAGAGATTTCCTCGGAGATAATTATAAAGAGACGTTTTTAGATAGAAGAGAGAGAGATCTGTTGAGAGCAGGTGATAGAGATCATTGTAATTTTGACATAAAATCCGAAAACGATTGTGCTGTGCATAATCAGTTGTGCATCTGGGCAAGATTAAAATTAAATAGTTTCTAGTTGGCCTAGAAGGAACGGAAAAGTTAAGGCGACCTAAGACTTCGGTAGAATCTACATCACTAATGATTAGCTTATGAAGAAAAGAAACGCCAAGGACTGTTCTACGATTAGCTAACGAAGGAAAGTTAATAAGCAAGAGTCTGCTGGAGTACGATGGCAGACGAAGGTTAGGGTCCCAATTTAGTCAACGAAGAGCAAAAAGCAAGAATTGCTTTCATACTGATTCAATACGATCGATATGCTTTTTATATTGCGGACACCAGACGGACGAGCAGTATTCAAGTACAGGACGGACTAGAGCAGTGTACAGAAGCTTTGTGGTATATGGATCATTAAATTCCTTCGACCAACGTTTAATGAATCCAAGTACACCATTCGCCCTATTAACAAAAGAGGAGATATGAGGATTGAAACTCAATTTGGGGTCAAAAAGAATTCCAAGATCAACGACTGTAGATATTCGTCGCAGGGGTTCATTGCCAATCGTTTAAATAGCCAGCGAAGGTTTGCAACGATGGAAAGTCATAAACATGCACTTGGAGCAATTAAGGTATAAATGATTAACCAAGCACCAAGACTGCAAGGAGTTTAAATCATCTTGCAATCTAATGGAATGTGTCGGGTCATTGAAAGATAAAATAAGTGTAACGTCATCGGCATACATAAGTATCCGAGAATAAGATAGTATTGTGGGTAGATCATTAATAAAAAGAGTAAAAAACAAAGGACCAAGGTGACTACCTTGCGGTACACCGGACGTTACAGAGACGGGCTTTGAAGTGTCTGAACGTAATATAACTTTCTGCGTTCAATTTTTTAAATAGGACGAAATCCAGAGCAGAAAAGAGGCGGGAAATCCTAACCGATCAAGCTTATAGAGGAGAAGATCATGGTTTACAGAGTCAAAAGCCTTACTAAAGTCGGTGTAAATGACATCGGTTTGTTTTTTCTTAAGGAACCCATCATTAACCAATGAAGTAAATTCAAGCAAATTGGTCATAGTTGACCGACGCTTAATAAACCCGTGCTGGAAAGGTGATAAAATCGATTTGCAATAATGCTGCAAAGTGGAGGTTATAATCTCTTCAAATAATTTAGGAATAGCGGAGAGCTTAGCTATGCCTCTGTAATTGGAAATATCAGATTTTCCACCTTTTTTATGAAGAGGAATGATATAGGACTCTTTCCAAAGAGTTGGAGGAACTGGGTTTGCATAATGGTTTGCATATGGGTTTGCATAAGGAACTACAGCACTCTTTGAGAACACAACTAGCAATGTTGTCAGGGCCAGGGGAGTATGAGGATTTTAGAGATTTTAAATGCGAAAGTAGGGAGCTTTCACTAATTGAGGGAACACAAATCGAGTTAGAAGAAGGAATGGTATAAGGATAAGAAGTGTTAGTAAAGTGGATAGAGGAATACGTTGATTGAAAAAAGTCTGCGAATAGGTCGACGGCAGCGGAATCATTGCCAACCTTTTGGTCACCCAGAAAAAAAGAAGAAGGTAGTGATGAAGATCTACGCTTAGAGTTCACAAAGCTATAGAATTGTTTAGGGTCCTCTGCAAATTGAATTTTGCACCGGGCAAGATAATTTTTATAGCACTCAGAGTTAAAAAGTGTAAAGTTGGATTTTGCTATTGAATATTTAGAGAAATCAACAGCCAAGCCAGATCGTTTATACTTTTTGAAGCATCTAGGCTTAATATTTTTCAAATTAGAAAGTCTAGGGCAGTACCAAGGAGGATTAAGTGACGCGGGAGAAGCTACGCTATTAGGAACACAGATATCTAAGAGAGAATTAATGGATTCGTAGAAAAAGGCAAGAGCAAAGTCAAAATCAACCGCATTGAACAGAGGTGACCAGTCTGTTGCACAAATAAGTTGATTTAATAATGTAAAGTTTCCTTTACGAAAACAACGACGAGGTTTATTATGAATTTTAGAGGTTGATGAAGTAGTTTCAGAAACTGAAAGAGAGATTTCAAGAGTAGGATGGTAAATATCTTCGGGCAGTGATAGAGGGGCGGACCTAGAGACTACAGCATTAGTACTGTCAGCGACAAAGACAAGATCCAGCAATTTATTAAGATCGTTTGGAATCGAATTTATCTGAGACAAGGACATATCAAACAGATGATCTAAAAAGTCATGCTGTGTTGATGGCACAAGATAGGTTGACCCATTAAGATACGACCAGGCGATGTTTGGTAAGTTGAAATCACCTACAACAACCAATGAGTCAATGTCTCGTAATTGGGCACAAACATCTTTTATACAAGCTACATGGTTCATATAAACTTGAATATCGGAAGAAGGAGGGATATAGGAGCAAGTAATATATAACGAAAAGGTAAGTAAAGAAACTTTTACGGCTACGAATTCCACACCATCAGGCAGACTTAGTTGAATTAATTCCGAACGGTGGCTAGTCTTGACTGCGATCAGTACACCACCTCCACTTCGAGTAAGTCGATCATGTCGATAGATAAAAAAATCATTTGACAAAATTTCACAATCAGATTTTGATGGATTTAACCACGTCTCTGAGGAGGCAATAATGTCAAACTCAAATGAAGCACTATTCAAGAACAAGATAGTAAGTTTTGATAACAGACCCCTAACATTCTGATAGGCTATAAGAGGACTAAGGGACAGAACTTGTTTTTTGAAACCCTGTTAGAGCTAGACCCTACATTTGAGGGCAAGCTGACGGGCATTGGCCTAACACGATTTTTTTGCCTCAACTCATGAACAATCATATCTGGCAGCCAAAATTCTGGGTCACATATGATTGGAAAAGCTTCACCTGGAACACTTATGTTAAAGGAAGCTACATCACGAGGCTGGGCAAAATTAAACTTAAACACTTGCTGAGGATTTGCTCGCAATATTGGCGGCAATTTTCTCGCAAGTAGTTTCAGGAGACAACCTAGACACAAAAACTGTTTTGCGTGGTGCTATAACAGTAAGAAGGGGAGGCTGTGAAGAAAGGGAAGCACTTTCATCAGGTTCAGGTGGCACTATTGGAGAACCAACTAGTCTACGATTTGGAGGTTTATTTAAAAAATTATTAATAACTCCTTGACTTGGGGAGGGAGGCAATGGAGACAAACCAAGCATACTAGCTGGTGAAGCGTACAGGGAAATGGTCGGCGACAAGTCTTGACACTGAGGCGAGACTGGCAACGATGAAGGGGGATCAATCGACTTGTCAGAATCGGGAGGTGGCACTATTACAACTTGAGGCTCCGACCGACATGTGGGTGGTGACTCAAAATGGAATTTACTAAGCAACTCATCACTAGAGGTAAACTCACTTGCGAGTTGCTTAGTTATTTTATGCAACTTATTATATTTATTTCTCATGTCATTAGACATACGCGAAGAATTAAATTGGGTATCAGTGCATACAGGGCAGGACCACCTTTTTGTTACAATTTAAAGCAAAAACTTACAGTAAATTGCAATCACATAGTTTCTTATGGTGTCTTATGTAATATTTTTTAACTCTTTGTACCCTTAGAAATATTTTAGAGACCAAAAATCAATGCAATCTAAAGACATTTTTATGACAACAAAACATATCCAAATGAGAAAAATGGCGCTTTCGCAACTTTGCATTCGAAAATCTTGAATTGGGCTATGAATATATTTAAGATTGGCTCATATTAGTTCATTTTGATGGTTTTCTCATGAAAATATGATAAAAAAAAGTATTTTCAAGCACTTAAATTTTTTTGGTATCGGTGGACTTTTCTGTGGAAATGCCCATATTCTGCCCAAAACTATTATTAAAGAAGCTTAGAAAGATAGAATTTACAATGTATTTCGTCATTTTTTGCTTTCGCGCCTTAATTTAAATCTTGCGCCAATTGTCTATAAGCGAAAGCAAATCAAAATGAAATCAGGGTCGTTCCACCAACTGATTTCGATTTGCTTTCACGAAATCAAAATCAAAATACGCTAAAACGCTTTCAGGAATAGCACTATTGTTTTACCTTCTTGCATGCTTCGTATCGCCCTGATATACCTGCCTAATGAATGATGCTTGCTTATGACGATGATGATGGGGATGATACACTCCGAATGTGTAGAGATATAGGAAAGACAGCTCCATTATATAATTGTAGAAATATTGACTGCTCAGTTATGTATGTTTGATTGTGGGTGTGCTTGTAACGCTTGCTTTTAATATTTTACCGAAATACAACCGAAATATATTGGAAAACATCATACATTTTTGTGTGTTTCACTTGACCTAGAGCCGGCAATACTCAAATTCTACAATTTAGAAAAGTTGCTTACTATCAACTTTATTTTACTTTATTTTGAAATATATGTATTATGCAGCCCACGCTACAATATAGCGAGCCCTCCACTGGCCCAGTCCCGTTCGCCACCAACGACTGGGCGTCCAGTTTAAGAATTGGTCGGGATTTACACGGTGAAGTTTTTGACAAACGGAAAGAGCTATGCTAATGGCGCCGCTAACTTGACAGGCACAGGCGCTGACTTGACTCCGACGCTCAGAAGCAGAACAAATAGTTTGTAATTTTTCCGCAACCTACTTGTCGGAATATGAGCAGCAAAAGTTCGACAAAAATCATCGATGGACGTAATTTGAAACCAACGGTAAGATTTTGCATTGGCGATGTCATTCTGCATAGGACATTAACAAAATTCAAATACAAGCAAATCAGCGCAGTGTGACCGTTTCACATTTGGTGGTGTTTTGGCGTTGAAGAGTCACACTGCACCTTACGCACCGAATATCTGACTTGCTCAATGGTCCCGTGTTATGCTCGGAACCCAAATTGATGTGAAGGAATTATATTTTGTGCATGTGGGTCATTCTTTTATAAACCGAACAGTTAAAAAACTCACAATTTTTGATTTCAATAAAAAAAAAATCCGAAATTAGATCTCGCTGTTTACCACCATGATATAGGTTCTAAGAATATACATTTTATTGCCCTAAACATAACTTAAATTATGGTGCTTTCAAAAAGATGGAGACTTTTATAGTTTAAAAGATATTAATTTTTGAAGTTAAGCGTGGTACGGAGACGCTGACAATTTTTGCGGAGCCCATCTAATTACATAGCTCAGGAAATCCGCTCACGAAAATTGAGTTCAAACAACGAACGAACAACACCTATATATGCGACGATGAGAGACTAATTTCATTTGATGTAGTCTCTTTATTCCCGAGCATACGTGTAGAACTAGCGTTGGAGACTATTGGACAAAAATGAACTAAGATACAAGAGTATACGAAAATTCCCAAACAACTTTTTATAGAAATCTTAAGATTCTGTATTGTAGAAAATAGATTCTTTAAATTTGAGGACGACATATATACACAGCTAAAATGCATGCCAATGGGATCCCCAGCATCCCCAGTTATAGCGGACATCGTGATGGAGGAACTCTTTGACAGCACAGGCATAAAACTAAAGCACCCTCCAATATTGCTTACGAAATATGTAGACGATCTGTTTGCCATCACGAAAGAGGAAGAGATTCAAAACACACTTGACGCACTTAACTCATTTCACAGGAATCTAAATTTCAACATGGAATTGGAGATGGATGGCAAACTACCATATTTAGACTCCACAATTAACAGACAGGGAAATCAACTTAAGCTAAGGTGGTACAAGAAGCCATCAGCATCAGGCAGAATCATCAATTACCATTCCAAGCACCCGAGAAATATGGTAATAAATACAGCAAGGGGTTGTATACAACGGATGATGAACATTAGTGACGAAATTTATCATAAGGAGACCATTTCAGAAATTAAACAAATTTTGAAAGACAATGACTTCCCAACAAAAATTATCAAATCCCTGATTGAGAAGAACGGCCAACCAGTTTCCAAAAGGAAACAACAACCCAGAATTTATAAGTCTCTAACATATGTTCCTAAGCTTTCTGAACGGTTCGCCCATTCAGACTGCTTCAACAAACATGACATACAACTAGCCCACAAACCAAATAGCACAATGAGAAACTTCTTCAATAAGACGAAGTCCAAAATAGCCACAGCCGATAGGAGTAATGTTATCTACAAGAAACCATGCAATGGAAATGCAGATAACAATTGCAACAAATTGTGCATTGCTGCAACAAAATCCAAATTAAAAACAAGGATTTCCCAACATAGATCGGACTACAAACTCAGACATCAAATAACCACACAAAAAACGGCACTCGCGACACTCTGTATGGATAGTGGACACTCGCCGAATTTTGAAGCAACAACAATCCTGCAGCAAGAAAACCACTACAGCAAACGTTTGACTATAGAGATGCTACATATAATTGACACACCAACAGACAAGAGACTTAACTACAAGACGGACACGGAAAACTGTGCTCACCTATACAGACACTTACTGACAAATAATAGATCAGTATCCAACTCCACGCCGAACGGAGCAGACGTGTAAAATAATGTGTGTGAAAAATCTCTTTTTTGTTTTGTTTTGATTGAATCTATGTTAAATTGTAATTGGTAAATTGTTTTTGTAGTGTCCCAGAAGATGGTTGCAGAGGAGCAACCGAAATATATTGGAAAACATCATACATTTTTGTGTGTTTCACTTGACCTAGAGCCGGCAATACTCAAATTTCGAAAATTCTCAGAGCGAGTACGGAGCAACCAACAATGCGCTATGAGAATTTGCGTGGACCTGCCAACTCGTTTTTTTGAAAACAGCTGATAAATTTTCGAAGGGGGTCTGCAAATTATGAAACTTGTTTGATAATTGTCAGATTTCGTGACCGCAATTAAAAAAAATGGATGCAAAAAAAAAAACAAAAAAACCATACAAAAGTCATTTGGAGAACTTTACGGAGGACGAACAAGCGGCGTTAATCAAAGCGGTCGAGTCTCAATCCATTTTATGGGATTTGACTAACAAAAAGCATTTCGATACCCGCAGCTGCATCACTTGTGGCAGAGAATCCTTCACTGTATGCTTCTCCCGGCATGCCATTTGCCCAATTTATGCATTCCACCCGAGTCTAAACCTTCGCAGTCTCCACAGCCCACAGAACGGCCCTACAGCTAACGGCCAAGCAGCCCTAAGCTGAAGTCTTCACAGCCCATTATAGTAGTTTTGCCAACTTTTGCCGAGCAAAAAAATCCGTTTTCAGCGGGTCGGAAACTGTATTTTTTGACAAAAAAGCTAAAAAAAAGCGCATGGCTTTTCTTATTATTTATATAATTATTTACGAATTTATATATGTAATTATATCGTAAAATGTTAGCAACCGAAAAGATGTCAATTTATTGAAGAATGCTCAGATTGTCAGGCAACCAGAAATTAATTAAATTGCTTAATACAATGAATTTTATGAAAATCCCAAAAGCAGATCATTACCTCAGCTTCAGTTGCTTTATAAGATCAACTAAAAAATTTGTGCAGCATCATCGAATAGATTTCTCCAATTCACAATCCATCTGAAGCATCTTAATTTGCTTTTCAAAGTCATATAATTGATATAAATCTTTGATAACAAATTTCTCGAAATCGTCTACCTGAATTATATCAATAATAGCATCTGATGGAATTATAAATTTTTTCAGGGAATTGATAGCCATCAGAAGATCTTTCAGCAAGCCCGTCGAGTCAGTGTTATTACTTTGAAAACACTTGTTCAATTTTTGCATTTCCAAAAAGATGGGTTTCAAAAAAACCAAATAAATGTAGTTTACATGGTCGTCAAACATTGAATGCAGTATTTGGGCTTTATGGCATCTCTCCTGTTTTGCCGCAATACTAAAATGTAATTTTAGCTCCTGCCACTGATCCAATATACGTGTCACTGCTAATTCAATTGACAGCCACCTGGTGTCACACACTCTGGGAATTTTTAGTGGCTTCTTTGAGGATAGAAGTTATACATTACATTATATTACTTGTAGTAAATTTAAAAAAAAAAACTGTTAAAATCACATAAAAGGACAAACACTTTGACAATAGCTACGACATCACGAGACGTATTTAAAAAATACATTGTCGTTAGTAAACGCTTAGAATAAATGAATAGAAGAATCAGAAAGCGCTGAAGTCACACAAACCTGATCGTTGTTTATAGACTGATATATATTTTTATACTCAGATTGTCGAATAGAACTCTTGGAAAACCAGTTATATGCTTAATATATCAAAAATTACAAGCCTTCTGGAAGAAACTCCTTACAAGCATGATTTACCGCCAACTGCACAGAGTGGCACACGCATTTGATCAGGACTAGAGACGGCGAATCCTTCCTCAGCTCAGTAAACACGCTTTTGTTTGAGCCAATCATAACTTTAGCATTGTCGGTACCGATACCTATTAGGTTTTTGATGTTCAACTTAAAGTCCCGCAGCTCCTTTTGATTTGCAGCCAGACTTCACGACATTTTTGTTTGAAAACTTTCGGCATTTTGCTTGAATGATCTGTATACTTGGCAAGCCCCGATATATGACTGTTAGAGGTGGTAATTATTGTCGATAAATGACTGATAGAGGTGAAAAGCTATCGATTTGGTCCAAAACAAAATAAAGCTGAAAAAAATCCGAAATCACTTTTAAAAAAGCCAGAATTCCCGCTTCCTAGTTCCACCTAGTTTTTCCTCCTCTAAAACGCCCGAAGAGTATGATCCGCCTCGAGTCTATGGAGCTGTCTGTGGCTATGAATATTACCTCTGGTTTAATGAGCGGCCCAGCCGTTTAATCTAATCCCCCGATGCGTTTTTGGTTGTCGTTATAGCAGGATGTTTCAGTGGCCAAGTTCTGCTCCCGCAGCCCAAAATAAAGGGCTTAGCTTCTACCTTCCCACGCAAAATGCTTCCATGAAAGAGACCATGGCATAAGCATACCCCTAGTGACTTCCATATTCAATTTTATACACTCTTTTATTTTATTTGAATTAGCCCGCTTATTTTTTATATACACAACAGCTGATTTTTGTCTGTTGCCTGGTCACACTACATTCTCTGAGCGGCTCTGGAAATTATGAAACAATTTCCGCTCCGCAAAAATTGTCAGCGTCTTCGTACTACGCTTTACAAACAAATAAAAATATGCCCTTAAATAAAGCTTTGCCACGATGTTAGTGTCAAAGCTATGTGACTGAAGCTTGGCAATTAAGCTTTATATTTACACTGCTCGCTTGAATAGGACACCTCTAAAGTCGATTTTCTACAGTTAATTGCTGCTAAACCAAGCCATCTAGGAAAATAATTTTTGTTTTTTTAAAAAGTTTATTTAAATGTAGTAATTAGACGAAAATTACAAAATTATTCAAAAGTTGTAAGTATACAAAAAACATTGTTAACCAATAAGTAACAAATTTTGGAGTCTTCATTTTGCACCACTTGAATAGGACACTTTATCTAAAAACCATTTAAGAATATTTCAATCCTTTTCAAATAACAATATTACTTAAATAAAAAATTACTAACATGTTTTTAAACCAAAAAAAGTTTTTAATAGTGTGTTGAGCCTCCTTTTTTCTCCAAAACCTCACACATTCGGTCTGGAAGGGATGCATACAATTTTCCCAAATAATTCAACGATATCGAGCCCCATGCTAATTTGATAGCTGCAATTAGTTCGGGAACGCTCGAATATTGCTGACCTGATCCATATACTTCACGTGTTAGCCATCCCCACACATTCTCAATGATATTTAAGTCCGGTGAATAGGGTGGCCAGTTTAATAACTCCACGTTTTGGCTCGCTATATACGATTTAACAATCCGGGCCGTATGTATAGGGGCATTATCATGTTGATAAATCCATTTTAGATTTGTACAAGAGTTTGGAAATGTGGAAAGGCCTCTTTCAATATACCATTATAACACAACGCATTCATGGTGGTTGGAATAAATTTAAGCTCACAGGTGCCATAATAGGAAATGGCCCCCCATACCATAATACCTCCAGCACTGCTGTGCAACTTATCAAGATGGTGCGGTTCTTTTCGAAGATCATGAAAATAGTAGCTGTAGCCATCGGGGCCCTCCAAGTTAAACTTTTTTTCGTCCGAAAAGACAACAAGGCGTTGTAACTTCCGAGCCGGGTTAAGAGGTGGCTTCTTCTTTATTTTTAGTCTCTTCAGGTGTGTAGCATTATTAATAACACGACGCATGGTTGTCAAACTTGCTTTAACGTTGCATTTTTCCCTTATCTTGGCCAAAGAGTCGTGCGAATTGGAAGCTTCTCTTAATATAAGTCGCTTGTCCGCGATGGTAAGCACACTGTGGGTGCGGCCCTTCATGTTTTTACCATAGTTAGTCTCATTATTTAAAAAATTTGTTATGGCGTGACGGCTCCTGTCGACTTTTTTTTTGCTATTTTGGCAATGGAAAGGCCAGAATCCTTGTAAGCTTGGATTTTACCTTTCTCCGACTCAAATAATGAAGTGCCACGACCCATTTTAATTTTTTTTAATTTTATATACACTCCAATTAAAGCAAAAAGTTTAAGAAACCAAAATTTGTGTGCACGTGTCAACGATACCGACCAAATAAAATGCATGTTCTATTCAAGTGGCGCAAAAATTCCATTGAATTTTTGTGAATGCTCACATAAAGTGCAAACAACTTTATAACGGTTCTATTCCAAAACTTGGAATATACCAGAAAGAGCGAAGAATGCTTGCACAAAGATAATATACAAAAAATACAGTTATTCTACCATTTCGTTTTCGAGTTACGAGCAGTTTTAAAGAGAGCATACAGGGTGTCCTATTCAAGTGGCGAGCAGCGTACTAAGCTTTTCAAAAATGTCAACTTTATGAGATCACGGCTATACATAAGCTGCCGTACGAATGCTATGATTAATTGAATTTTGTAGTGGTGTAGTGTGACCATAGTTTGCAAACTAAATTATACCACCTCCAAATTCAGCATTCCTATGGCAGCTATATGATATAGACGTCCGATCCGCATGATGTTGACATTTTTTAAAAGCTTGATAACAATAAAGCACACGGGCCAAGTTTCAATCACTTAGCTTTGAAACTGACTGCGTGGCAAAGCTTTATTTTAAGGGCATATTTTTATTTGTTTATAACTTTAATAATTAATATCTTTTAAACTATAAAAGTCTCCATCTTTTTGAAAGCACCGTCATTTAAGTTACGTTTAGGGCAATAAATTGAATATCTTTAGAAGCTATATCATGTTGGTTACTTAATATTTTTAAATAATTAAAAAAGTTATTAAATCAATTTTTTAGTAGATACATTAAAATACTATTCAGCAATATCAACACGAGACCAGTCCAATAAACCAAACCTGAGAAATCCAGTTTATAAAAAATCCGTTTTTTTCCATTTTTTTAGTTTTTGACGATTTTTGAAATTGTTTATAAAATTAACAAAAATTTATTTTGCAAAACCGCAAATTACGTTTTGGTGGGCATGTCGAGATCTAATATCAGATTTTTTTTTATTGAAATCAAAAATTGTGAGTTTTTTAACTGTTCGGTTTATAAAAGAATCACCCCTTGTGTATCAATTTTGCGAAGTAAGATCTTCTCAAATACTTTTGATAAGCAAGGTAGCAGACAAATGGGTCTATATGATGACGCTTGTGTTTTATCCTTTCCTGGTTTCTGAATCATAATGATTGTCGATTTTTCTATTCTGTAGTATCTAGATTTTGCTTCTATCTGGCATTTCAAATTTTTAAATGTTTTGCCTTGTTTCAGCTTGGCGCCACAGGGCAATAACTTAAGCTCTAAGCTTCAAGCTTCAAAGCTGCAAATCACTGCTGCACATTTTTCTCGCCAGAGGTCGCTTAAGCAGTTAGCTCAGTCTCGTTTTAAGTGTACCCAGTATTATAAGTGGATTGTATGCTCTTTATGCACAATGTATGTGTGTGCGTGTGTGTGTGTGTGTGTAAGTGAGTGTGGGGGCGTTTGACTTTATGTTCAATACCATCCACATATCTGATTGGTTGCACTGCCTTGGCCTGCGCATAACTGTGGCAAGGCCACACCCATGCAGCCACCAATGTGCGTTGACGTTGGCAGCGCCGCAAAGCGACGTTATTGCTATTGCTGTTCCCCATTTTGGGCCCAGCCTCTGGCCTAGCGTCTATGGATGTATGTGTCTGTGTGTGTTTGTTTGTTTGTTTGTGTTTCGTTTGTCGTATAAGTGATGAGTCAATTAACCCAGCATTCCTGGAGGCCACATATTGCTTTAATTAAACAGACAAACAAAAATTGCAACAACATCCACAGCAATAGCAACAGCAACAACAACAACAGCAGCAGCAAAATGCACTACTTTGGCCACCATTTGTGGAAATTGCTTCAGTTTCTTTGTGACTTTTTGCTTGTCGGGTGTTGTTGCTGCTGCCTACTGGCTGCTGCTCCCTGTACACACACACACACACACACAAACACACACACAAATACACCAACATGCAACCTTGAAACAAAAACAAATTCTCTGCTCCCGCACTGCTTCCTCTTAATTAAACTTTAATTTCATGTAATTAATCACACTGAGTGATGTCCAGGGCCACAAGCAAACTTAGAAAACAAATTGTATTGCCGACTTTAAGGAGTTTCTTAGACTTTTCTGTTGAGGTGATTCTTTCAAGACAATGTAAAATGTTCTGAGTAGGTTTGTGCTAAGAAATGTTAAACTTTTTTGTGAAAATTAAACCTGGTCACACTTAAAGTAGGCAAGACTAGATACAGAAACGGAGGCGGTGCTAATAAGGTCAATATTTAGTTTGAAATTATGGGATCTCAGTATATTTATTTCAATTCAAAGTTTTAAGTCTCTAAAAAACTTCTGCCTATCGACTTAAAGGTTCAGGATTTTACTTCGCGATTTATTTCTGTAACCGAAACCGTCACCTTTAACAGCTAAAAACACTTTGAAATTGGTAAAAGATTGTGTTGATAGTATAAAAACGCTATCTGGGTTTGATTAAAATCAGAAAATTCTTTCTAAAATTAAGAAAACATTTTCTACAAGCAAGAAAAATTTTCTTAAATTAAGAAAAACATTTTTTAGATTTTAGAAAGGATTTTCTAGTTTATAGAAATAGTTTTTCTAACATTTACAAAATATTTTCTTATTTATCAGAATCGATTTTCTTACTTTTAGAAAATATATTCTTAATTTTAAGAAAAAGTTTTCTAATATTTAGAAAATTTTTCTATATCTTAGAAAATAATTTCTAAGAAATTGTAAAATATTTCTAAAATCAAGACAACTTTTTATAAATTTTAGGGTTGTTTATTTCTTAAATCAAGATAATTTTTCTACAATAAAGAAAAAAACATTTAGGAAATTTATTTATAATTTATATTTTTTATTATTTTATATTACATATAACTTAAAAATAAAACCTTGGTTTAATATACACATCTGATCATATTAATAGGTACACACATCAACTCTGACTTTAAGGTAACAGAAAACAGTTTTATTCATTGTTTCAAACTTAAAATTTGTTCTCATTGGTGCTTAAACTATTTGTTTTTAATAAAATAAACTTAATTGTAACATAACATGTAATATATAACATAAAAGAGATCATTTTGTGTTTCAGATACGTTTTCAGTGTGATCATAATAATTGTTACACTTCAAGTGTTGGTAAGAAACAAAATTTTTATTTCCATTTTGTGTTCTTTTTTTAGGTAAATTAGTATTTCCTAACTTAGTATCCAGTGTATCCACCTCTATTTTTGGCTACTGCTATTCTTTTTGGCACACTTTTAATAAGAGCCTGGCAGGTCTCTACTGGTGTCTCATACCACAGTTTTTGGACACCTTCCCATAATTTTTGTTTATTTGAAAATGAATGCTTTGCCAATTTCTTTTTTAAGTCTCCCCACAAGTTTTCAATGGGGTTAAGGTCGGGGGATTGGCTTGGCCACTTCAGAACGTCAACTTTTTGGTCCTCGAAAAATTTAGATAACAGCCTAGATCTGTGTTTAGGATCATTATCTTGCTGAAATACCCAACGTAATGGCATATTTTCCTCAGCATACGGTACCACAACTGTTTCCAATATGGATTTGTACTCTTCAGCATTCATTTTGTTCGTAGTCTGATAAATTGGACCTACGCCGTACCAGGAGAAGCAACCCGATACCATTATATTGCCACTTCCATGTTTTACTGTTTTTTTTGTAAACCGTGGATGGAATTCCTTTCCATTAGGGCGTCGAACATTCCTTTCATAGTCATTACCAAACAAATTAATCTTGGTTTCATCGCTCCATAATATGTTTCTCCATTTTTTATCTCCCCGGTGCATCTTACCCAGTCTTTGTGGTCCCTTGCAAAAGTTTGCCTCATGGTGATATTTTTTTTGTGCATAAGTGGGACTTTTCTGGCAATTCTTCCTGGTAGATTGGCATCTTGTAGTCGTCTTCGGAGAGTTGGAGCACTAACTGAATTCCCAATTTCGGCTGCAATAGCCTTCGATGACTTAAATGGGTCCTTTTTGCTCAAAGTTACTATGTAGTGGTCAAGGGTTTCTGTTGTTTTTTGTGGCCTTCCACGGGTTTCCCTTCTTGGTTTTCTTTCTAATGCATTTTTAACAAAATTATGAGACCTGTTCATTAATTTGGCGATGGCTCGTAAAGATTTTTCCTTCTTTTCTCAGACTAAGAACCAATCGAGCTTCTTCTTTAGAACAATGAGAATTTCGACCCATTTTTCATAAAAAAAATAATTATTTAATTCTCTGTATTGACAGGAGCTATACTTAATTTACCTTTAGTTACCAAAAGATCACTGATTACAAAATTATTCACTTGATACTTGTGAGAAACGGAGACTGTACCTATTATTATGATCAGGCGAAATGTGTGGTGGACTCGCAATTTATAGAAAAGCTTTGATATACGGGGCAGCCCCTCTTTCAACTCTTTGTCACAGTGTGGCCAGACATTGACAACAACAAAAAACCAAAAATTAAAAAGTTGTTACAACTAAAAGTACGAAAAAACCATCTATAATTAAAAAATTCCGGTGTGTACCTATTAATATGATCAGGTGTGTAGCTACTGTTATTCAAAGTGTGAAAATGTGTGGGTGGGTTGACTAGAGATTAGATAATAAATAAAAAAAGGAAGACGAATTCAATTCAATGTTAATTACACTAGCTTACAAAAAAAAAAAATTAAATGACCCATTTTTACTGAAATTATTTTTAAGTGTAGTTTGAATTGATGATCTCAAAAATCGATTTCAAAAATTTGTTCATGGCAACGTTTTTTAAATATGAATTTTTTCATTTTTTCGGTAGGTGCACTTTTATGTCATATCTCAATTCATAATCGTCAGATGGTGTCAAGCAAGATATGAATCGAAAGGTCATAAAATTGTCAATAATAACGTAGAATATTATTTTCAAATCGGTTTAGAAGTTTGAATGCAATGACCAAAAATATTAAAAAAAAATCTATTTTTTTGCTTGAAAATGCAAGAAATTTCATTTTTAATCGCCTAGGAAAAATATTAAAAAATCCCAAAAAATATTTTTGTTCATTTGACTAAAGAATCACACTTCTACAAAGATAATAAGGTATTGATGAGGAAAATCTATGAATAATTATTGTAGCTGGATCAATTTAAGTGAAGGAACTAACTGTCAAATTTGAGTATTTTAAGAGTTCTGAAAACTTTATTTTCTATTTTCTTCGGCTTTTGGTCAATATTAGAAGTGGTCGAATATCCAGATCAGAAAAAAAATTAAAGAACATAACAAAAGTCGAAGCAAATAAAAATTGATTTTTGAAAAATCTCAAAAACATCATTTTATTTAGCACTCAATTACTCACAGCTTCTGTATTTATGTATAGATTTTGTTCATCGATATCTTATTTTCTTCCAAGAAGTGCGCTATTTAAGTAGAAAAAATTAAAATAGTTTTTTTGAATTTTTAAATATTTTTCCTAGGCGTTTGGAATCGAAATTTATTTCTTTTTCAAGGAAATGGATTTTTGTTGAAATATTTTTTATTATTGTACTCAAACTACTTAACCGATTTGAAAATAGTGTTTTGTGCGATTATTGATCATTCAATTACCTTTCGATTCATATCTTGCTTGACTCCATCTGACCATTATGAAGTGAGATATGGCATAAAATGTAAGTGCACCTACCGAAAAAATGTAAAAAATTAATATTTAAAAAACGTTGCCAGGAAAAATTTTTGACATCACCAATCCAAACTACACTTAAGCACTTAAAAATAGTTTCAGTAGAAATGGGTCTTTTTGATTGTAAACTAGTGTTATAAGCTAAAGTTTAAGTGTTCACTTTTCAGTGCTTAAGTCATTTATAAGTTTAGAAAGGCATCTGTTCTTGACATCAGTTTCCAAATGAATGTCATAAAAAAACTATTGAATAAATGTCCAAACTAAGCAACTCAAGTAATTCATCAGGATATTTCAAGTTAAGGACAAAGAAAAGCTTCAAACAGATGTAAATGCGTAGTCTTACAGTTGTAGCATTTATCAATGGATTCTTTAAGATGGCTCTGAACCCGGCCGTTTTCTTTTTTATTGCACTTTGAACTTTTCAGCTTCAGAGAACTATTTTGAATTATGCTTTCATAGTTGTTGTTGTTGGCTTGGCCTACAAAACATTATGTAGCAGCAAATAAAAAAAATTTCTTCTTCATACTCAAAATTACAAAAGTTGCCCAAAAAACACAAGATTTGACCACTTTTCTACAGTTTTTCAACTTCATCTTGAAACCCGTTTCAAATTTTGACAAGTAATACAGCACAAAGTAGTAGCTTAGACCAAAATAAACAAACCGTTAGAACGAACCAACTTCATCTAGTTACTCTTCATCTAGTTATAGGCCCACAAACACGTACAACTGTCATAAAAACTCGAAAAAACGAATATTTTCGGTAAAAAGTAAGTTTTTAAGTTATGTTTTCTTTTACTGGGGGTGTTCCTGCAAGAGATTTTGATGCTGATTCTGATTTTTTTCCAGATAACCTGCAGAAAATGACAAAAACACTGTCAAACATAACAAAAATTAGAAACAAAATCAAAATCAACCTCGAGGCTGTTTCCATACAAAACAATTATTCTGCTTTTACATTTTGTGATTTCAATACAGAGGACCAGGCACGTCTTATGTGTTTGCCACTAATTTACCTTTAATACTTCATATTTATATGTTTGTTTAACATATTTCAGTGTTTAAGCGAATGTTATGTAGTGGTCGCAGTCAAATTTACGGAAGAAATCGAAGAGAGAGGCATCAGCGGAACAAGCCCATTTTGGATCACATACAGCCCAGAAGAAATATTACCTTTTACATATAGTTTTATTTGCATGCAAGATCAAAAATATAACGCGGATGATTAGTTACTGAAATTGGAGAAGCAGAAATTTGAATGGAAGGAAGATTTTGTTAAGGAAATACTGGCAAGACGAAACTAAAGCCAATGGAAATAATTAACTAAATACACATAAAAAATATAAAGAACTAAATAAAAACAAGAAAGAAAGTCGGTCAAGCCCGACTATAACATACTCTGCACCCTTAATGTCGCAGCTCGCATTTGGTCACGAGTCAAACGGCCAGTTAACACACAACGCAGTGCGCTCTCTAAGTCTCTCTATCTCTCTCTCTCTCTCTTTCTCTCACTAAAATTGCTTCTGCTGAACGCAATGCCTAGGTTATGGGTGGGGTGGGTGGGGGGTGTTAACTGACCGTTTTTTGCTCATAACTTGAGTATCGTTCATCCGATCTTTATCATTCCTTCAGCAAATCGATAAATAATTTTGAGTACTAGATATCTCTAGAAAAGAACGAATCTTCTATCATCAAAACTGTAGGAGATATGACGTTTTTTCCAAATTGCGGGGGCGGGAGGAGGCGTGGCAAAAATTGAAAATAAACTTGATCTGCCTGCAAGTATAAGAAATATATGTCTCATACATGTCAAACCTCTATCTCTTACCATCTCTGAGATCTCTTCGTTCATCTTAAATATGGGTTTGAGTTTCGTGGAATATTACTTACGCCGCATGTGCTCTTTTGCGGACTTTTATGTGGCATGGTATTAAAATTTGAACGTTTTTGTAAGAAGACATTTCATTTATGTATGGAAACATATTCATAGTATCCACTGTCAGCAACTGTTCATAAGATTTTAGTGCACGGAGCTTAAATAATGAATAATTTTCCATGATGCCTGTGGGCAGTCTTGGAGAAAACGGTTCAGAGGTAAGGCACAAATTTTTCAAAAGCGATCGAAGATTACATGCCAGGAAATGTAGCCGGTTAGCTAACATAACAGATGTGTTCAACAGAGCGGTTGATTCGTCGGATCCGTTACTTTCCAGTCTGCACCTCAAACAACGCATGAAAAATAAGGAACGTTTGCCAGCAGAAGTTGTTTTTCTACTACAAACACCAAATGCAATTGAAAAATTTGTGGACAATTTTGATTGTTCAACATCTTCAGATGAAGATGATAGTGAACTTGACGACGACGTTAAAAAAATTGTTTTTGGAGTAAGAAAAATGTGATGAAAATTAAAAGAAATCTTGTATTACATATATTTCAACGCATTTTGATTACTAAATCGGATAAAAGGGGCGGGCTCAATCGTGCAGAATTTTTTTAAAAATTCTAATTTGATCTTTGCCTCATTCGTGCCAAATTTCAATATAATAAATAAATATTTTCTGAAGGAGCTTAGAGTCTATCTGCTGGGAAAGGCAATGCTCACGATGGCTGAGTTGAAGGCGATGCTGAATGGGCAATCCTGGAGTCGGTTGGGGAAATATTTGAAGGATGCTTTTAAGTACAGAGCAAAAATCTTGCCGGAAGCTTTTTAGGATAATATTTTATTAAGCGATAAGCTAAGTTTAGTTAAATAACAGATTGAGGAGCCTGGGACGGCCCCCTTAGGAGTGATAGATCTGCTATCTTACGACGAGCGGGGAATGCAGGTGGTGTAACTCCGAAGGGTGGGACTTCCTAAAGCTCAATAGGTTTAATAATAATACACTGTACAAGTTATCAGTTAAGGCGGACGGCAATAATGCCATGCCTAATTATGCAAATTGTTCTAGTTTTAAATAAAGAACCACCACTTCTACTACTACTATAAATATTTAGACTTTATGCCAAAAAAATCGAAAATTTCCCCAATGTGCGGTGGTCCAGACTATTAAGGTGCAAGTAGTGGCTGATTTTTGTATTGCCAACGAATCTGGAATTTTGGGAGTTCTACTAATAGGCTACAATGTCGCTGTCGGCATCAATGCTATTACATCAGCAGTAAAGCTAATTAAATCTCTTGGGAAAATTAAAGGAGTGATTATTGAACTCACATTAAGAAAAGATGCCATAGATGTTGTTCATGAGGAGGTACGCGATCGTGACATGGAAATGAAACTGAAAGGGAAAGAGTATACCGACCGTAAGTACCATGCAAAATCAAACGATGTAGAGGAAGGACATAAAGTGGTATTAGTCCAGCGCTTACTTCACCTGCGAAGCGAATGATCAGAATTCGGAAAATAACGAACCTGTATCAAGCCAGCTTGTTCAATAAATAATCTACCACTTAATCCATAATCGTTATATTCAAAAAATAAAAAAAAATAAAAAGGGAAACGTAGTAAGCCATGCTATGACATACCGGTTGATATATACCCATTTTCACTAAATAAATACAGTTTACATCCAGTAGTCAACGAGTGCACTACTAAACAGCTAACAAAATTTGTTATTCTACAAAAATATTATTCTATTATATTATTTAAAGAATATTAAAATCTGATTTATTTATTTTACTTTTACAAATTGGATCGTTTGATGCATACTTTGCACTCACTCAAAACAATATGGGTCACTTGTATGAAATATCCGTCTCATCACATGCAGCCTAGCAGCAGGCAGGTACCTCATTATTATGGTTAAATTGATTTTGAATTGCATTTTAATTGAAGCTAAATGAATCCAATACATATGGACGGACACCTCACTACTATCATTTTCATCATTGCTCGAAGTGTTCTGTAAATCACACATGATTTGTTTCAATGTTGCTTCAATGTTGCTTCGATGTGGTTTTGGATCTATTTGAATTTGTATATTAAAACAAAAGCTAAAATGTTTCAATTTCAACTTTTTAAACCGCTTGTACGTGTATGTACAGTGAATCATTAAAGTATTGGCACACCTTCATGTTCAAAGTTTGTTCCTAAATATCTTTGTTTATACAGGGTGTTCCATCTAGTGTTTGGAATTTGAACTATTCATAATTTGACTTTAAAAACGTCAAATGTCATTCAGAAAGCAACTATTATTTAGTAAAAACATTGACATTGACCTCTTGAAGAAAGTTGGGGGAAATATTAAAATCATATTTATTATATTATTTATTATTATTTATATTTATATATTTTATTATATATTTATTATTATTGAGTCCTCGACTCAAAATGTGCGAAATTTGAAAAAAAAAATGTAACGAAAAAAAGTGTTCCGAAACTTCAATTTCGTGAGACATTAAGCGCACTTCTTTGATGTGAATTTTGCATAAAGACCTTGCCATGAAGCCATACAAAGTTCAATTCATGCAACAGCTAAAGCCAATATACCAATTGACCATCCGAATCGTCTACAGTTCGCAAATTGGGCGGAAGATCGTTTGGCCGAAGATGGTGAAATTTACCGAAAAATCATCTTTTCGGATGAAGCACATTTCCACCTCGGTGGTGGTTATGTTAATAAACAAAATTGTCGCATCTGGGGCACAGAAAATCCGCATATCGTCGTCACTGTTTGGTGCGGATTTTGGTCTCGAGGCATCATTTTCTTTGAAAATGAAGAAGGAACCACCATGACCGTGAATGGTGAGCGCTACCGCGCAATGTTAAGGGATTGGTTCTTCGAGGAAATTGAAGCGGAAGATTTGGTCGATATTCGGTTTCAACAAGACGGCGCTACGTGCCACAATCGATCTTCTGCGCCCAATATTCGAAAATCGAATAATCAGCAAATCTGGAGATGTGAATGGCCGCCAAGAAGCTGCGATCTGACACCGTTAGACTATTATCTTTGGGAAGCGGTCAAGGACAAATGTTATGCAAACAATCCTGAAACAATTGATGAGTTGAACAAGATTCGAGTTGCTATTGCTGAGATACGTGCCGAAACAATTGAAAATGTTCTCAAAAATTGGCTGGATCGAATGGGCTACTGCCAAGTCAGCCGTGGTGGTCATTTGACCGAAATTGTTTTTTATACTCTGTACCGAAGGTACATAGAGTATATTAAGTTTGTGCAAAAGTATGTAACAGGGAGAAGGAATCGTTTCCGACCCTATAAAGTATACATATTCTTGATCAGCATCAACAGCCGAGTCGATATAGCCAAGTCCGTCTGTCCGTCTGTCCGTCCGTCCGTCTGTCCGTCCGTCCGTCTGTCCGTCTGTCTGTCCGTATGAACGAAGAGATCTCAGAGATGGTAAGAGAGAAGGTTTGACATGTATGGGACATATATTTCTTATACTTGCAGGCAGATCAAGTTTATTTTCAATTTTTGCCACGCCCCCTCCCGCCCCCGCAATTTAGAAAAAACTTCATATCTCCTACAGTTTTGGAGATAGATCGTTCGTTCCTTCTAGAGATACCTTGTAAACAAAAATATTTATCGATTTGCTGAAGGAATGATAAAGATCGGATGAACGATACTCAAGTTATGGGCAAAAAACGGCCACTTAACACCACCCACCTCCCCACCAATAACCACAGCAACATACCCTAACCGTTCAGCACAGGCAATCTTAGTGAGTGAGAGAAAGAGAGAGAGAGAGAGAAACTTAGAGAGCGCACCGCGTTGTGCGCGGGGTGTTAACTGGCCGTTTGACTCCTGAGCAAATGCGAGTGTAAAGGTACAGAGTATGTTATAGTCGGGCTTGACCGACTTTCTTTCTTGTTTTTATAAATAAATGATATGAACCAACCTTTCCAATAAATGTTCAACCTTTGAAAAATATCGTGCCGATTTTTTTTATAATAAAATTAAATTCCCATTTTTAAACGGGCCACCCTGTATTTAACTTAAAAGAATTTTAGAGATCCAATATTCATTGTTCAACATTTGACTTCATTTTCCAAAAAAAAAAATTTAATTTTTTTATAGTTTAGTTGCAAATTGATAACTAAACGAGAATGCCAAGCTAACTGCGTCTGTGCCGAAGTTTTTATACCCTTGCAAATGCTGGTTTTAAAATGTCGGAGTTTAAGAACGCTTACATAAAAATCAACAATTTTTCGAACTAAAAGCCATTTTCCGACAGATAATCTTCTGATTTCGACCAAATTTTGCGAATCTTTTTGAAAATATATCAAATTAACAATCGCCGATTTTAAGAACGATAAAATTGAAAACAAAAAAGTTTTTCTTACTAAGAAATATTTTCCGAACGATCGGCAGCCTAAGATATAGTCATCCGATTTCGACCAAATTTGGCGAAATTATTTAAAAGCATATAAAATAAGTAATCAGCGAGTTTAAGGACGCCAAAATTAAAAACAAACAAAATTTCTAACTCAGACCCATTTTCGACCGATCGATATAGTCACCCGATGTCGATTAACTTTTACAAATTAGTATTAAAGCTTTTAATAATAATAATCAAGGACCTTAAGAACGAAATACTGGAAAACAAAAAAGTTTTTTTCACAAAGACCCATTTTCAGACCGATCGGTCCTATGGTAGCTGTAAGATATTGTCATCCGATTTTGACCAAAATTTGCAAATCTGTTTGAAAGCATATAATATTAATAATGGCCTAGCTTAAGGACGCTTTTATTGAAAACAAAAAAGTTTTTCCACTAAGACCCATTTTTCGACCGATGGTTCCTATGGCAGCTATAAGATATAGTCATCCGATCCGGTCGGTTCTGACATATTAGCAGCGTGCAGTAAAAAGAAGCCTCTGTGCCAAATTTCAGCTCGATAGCTTTAAATCTCAGAGACTAGTTTGCGTAGAAACAGACAGACAGGCGGACAGACAAAGCTCAATCGACTCAGCTCGTCGCCCTGATCAAGAATATATATAATTTATGGAGTCGGAAATGAAAATTTCTATGCGTTGCAAACTTCTTATAATACCCTTTGCAAGGGTATAAAAATAGCACGATTTTCGTATCAGAAAAGTATTGGCACACATATAATATTCAATGGTTTATATCGAATTTTGGAGCTCTTAATACTTGGTTAGGCCTTCCTTGGCCCTAATAACAGCTTCTAAACGTCTACG
Source organism: Lordiphosa magnipectinata (assembly GCA_037044535.1). Lineage (NCBI taxonomy): Eukaryota > Metazoa > Arthropoda > Insecta > Diptera > Drosophilidae > Lordiphosa > Lordiphosa magnipectinata. The sequence goes on from JBAMBO010003838.1 coordinate 135,988, forward strand.
CATACTTTCTACTAAGTTGGCAGCCTCTTCTGGGGTTATATTTGCTCATTCCGTCAGTAGAGATTGCTTTAACGAATCCTTTGATGTTGTGTGAAGTTTCCGAATTTTCCTTTCCAGTAGATGACATGTATGTTCAAGGAGATTCATGTCTGGTGACTGTGGAGGCGTTTTTATTAGCTTGCAATGATAGATTAGCTATTCCTGACCGAGACATGGTTGCATAACAGCCATCACAAATATAGTTGAAGATGTTCGCAAAAAAGCAGACGACAGTCATGTAACATTAAATTTTAGCAAAGCATTTGATACTGTCGACTATAATATTCTTTGTACTAAATTGTGTAAGCTATATAATTTTTTTACCTCAGCCATAAAACTTATCAATTCATATTTAACTGGTCGAAAGCAAACCGTTGTTGTGGGTACCCGCTCATCCGAAATGGTCTCAACTACACGTGGTGTCCCCCAAGCTCTGTCCTTGGTCAATTTTTGTTCTCTGTTTATATCAATGATCTTCCTGATAACCTGACCAATTGTGTAGTCCATATGTACGCTGATGACGTACAACTATATGTAAGCCGTCCGATAAATGATATTTGTGAGTGTGTTCGTATATGTAACAATAACCTATCCGCGATATGTGACTGGGCCAAAGCAAACGCGTTGAGCTTAAATGCCTCTAAGTCCAAATGTCTAGTAGTTTATAAAAAATATCTGTAGACTTAAGTCAGTTGCCTAACCTAACTATTAATGACTCAGTTATTGAATACGTTAATAAAGCTACTAGTCTAGGTATAGTCCTTAATGGTACGCTTTCATGGAGTAACCTTATAGCAAATGCAACTGGGAAGTTATATAGTTCTCTTAGACAGCTGTCGTTATCTCAGAAGTTTATACCTGAAAATCTAAGAATGCTTGTGCCAAAAGCGTGTCTGACTCCAACCTTATTCTACGGTATCGAAATCTTCGGCAACTGTGACTCGCGTACTATGCAAAGACTTAATGTAGCGTTCAATTCGATAGCGAGATACATCTTTAACCGTAGACGTTTTCACCATATCTCTATATTTGCACACAAAATGTTTAATTTTACTCTTGAATCATGGATAAAACTGAAAATTCTCTTTTCTTTACGTGTCAGCCGAAATATCTTTTTGATAAATTAAAATTTGCATTATCCACGAGAACTGAAAATTTAATAACTTCGCGGATTAAATTAGCCGGTGCAGAAAAGCATTTATATATTTACGCTGCTCGCTGCTGGAACGAACTCCCTTAATTCCTAAAAGACATTCGAAACGCAACGCAGTTTAAAACTCAGCTAACTGAATATTTTATACGACAAAACAGATAAAACGACAAAATAGATTATATAGAATAAAAAAAAAATATAAAAAAAAAACTATGTACATCTAAACTAAAAATTAAAATTTGTAACTTTTTAACTTATTAAAAATGCCTATTTGTATACGTAGCTAGTAAGTAAGGGTACACTTATTATATATAAT